>JARJCN010000012.1:600000-881933 GCA_029282135.1 Mycena belliarum | reverse complement strand
ATGGTCGACATTTAAAAGTTGAGAGGGGGTGTGAGCACCCATGGTGCTCTGGCTATGGCACAGCGTCACAGAAACCACCACAACGACACGCACAACACGACACTGCCCGTATTTCCCGAACGAGCAACCACGGTTTCCTAATCCGGCAACGCAATGTCGCGACAATTCCACTCGATCCCCACTTCGCCGCTCCTCGCACACCCACAACAAGTACCAACCATGCCCACGCGATCCCCTGAAACGGTCCCGATGACCACCCACACGGCCGCCACGGAGGCCACAACAACCACGAAACCAACCACCAGCCCCTATCTCGCTCTCTACAAAAACCACGGTTTTCACACCCCGCGCTCAAGACTGTACGCTCTCGACCGAGCCTCGACAAACCACGACCGACGCCGGCCCCACCACAAACGAGGGCGACACATGACGAATAACACCACAATCCGCGACCGACTTGAGCGCCATGAGCAACGGGAGCACGCGGTTTCCGGACCTTGGGACCTCGGCGCACCTCGACCACGCTCTCCTCCGACGCAATCGCGATCGCCAAGCGCCGCCTAGCCGCGTAACGACGGCGCGAACACCACACTACAAAGAAAACCACCAACGAACACCAAACAACCGCGACTTGGTCGCTCACCCGCGACATTCCTCTCCACAGAGAAGCTCTCAAGCTGTCAGCCTCAAACACCAGAAGCTCGGGCGGGCGGATCTTGAGGGACGCGCGTCTCGAGAAGGCGGTGCGAGCAAGGCATAAAGGGCAGGCAAGGGAGGGGCGTTTCAGTAGTTCACTCCTGGGCTAGGATTCTCCCCCACTACTTTGTGTATCTAAAACCCACACCAATAAGGATTGACCACGACCACACCTTCTTCGCATCTCAAAGCTTGTCCTCCAAGGCACTCTACTCCCACCCTCACGCAGCCTGAAAAGCCACCAGGCTCGCGCTCACACACCCCGCACCGCGTCGCGACATTTCTTCCTACACAGGTCCTTCCGTGTCGTAGTGGAAGGGTTCGACCGCGGATTTCCCCCTAGCAAATCGTCTACCAAACGACCGGACTCACCCTCCGCACCGGAGACCGTTGACGTCAAAGTCACTCGCGAGCGAACCCCTTGGTTCGCCCACCGACACGATCACGTGCCCCGTTCAAAGGGGAGAGGCATTGGATTAGGTCGAAGCACTGAGGCTTTGGAGGTTCTGAAGGAGCGCATCGGCGACATTGCGTCCTAGCGGAACAGGTATCTACACTTTCTACACCGTATTCTTCACTGACATAGCCCGGCAAACCGCGACTTTCCTGCGCCAACCGCGGTTTTCCACACAAAACCACAAGAGCCTCGCGCTCCCAACCCACGCACACACACACACCCGCGGTTTTCACTGCCTATAAGCCTGCCTACAACGTGCCAGACGCCCTAGGGACCACGCTCTTACAAACCCCCTAGAGGACGAACAGGCCACCGACCGAAACCCACACCCATTCCCTCGGTAGCGCCGCAGTCCGCATCACAGCGTCCATCGCGGGTCAGACGAAGACGATGCATGCAGTATACAAGAGTTCACAGTCAGCGACAGCCCAACATCGCGCATGGATACTATCCACACGAAGTCGCAGGCGAGGCACTCCCATAATATATATCCACACGTCTAAGTCAAGCTAAAGCAGTGATTATGATATTATCGTGTGAAGTAAGTAGATGATACATTACTCCGGAGACCACCTAGATGATATTGCGCATATTGGTCTACTAAAAGTCGTGCTAAGCATCTATACACCATTAGTGAATATTTGGGAAGACAGAGTACACCAGCTCGTGTACTATTATAGTACACGGAGACGGCAACATGCTGGACAATACTGCATCATCCGGCGTACTAGACATCGGTGTAGAGTCGAGAGAAAGCCTGGCAGATCGGATAAACACCGCACCAGTGCCCTCGTACTCTGAGAGACTGAGCACGATGTCAAGCCCTCAACCACCTGCACCGTCCTTCTCCTCGTGCTCGGCCAGCACGAGCCCATGCACCGGCCACACCTTCCCCCGCGCCACGCCCCCCCTGCGCACCACGTCGACCAGCACGTGAATCGCCTAAGGCCTTCATGGGGTCTCCGCGCTCCATCCCGTTCACGCTGGTGAAGTGTCCTATGCTCGGTGTGCGCACCTGATTGTAGTCCACGATCGCGTTCGCGGTGTGGTACACCTCTGCATAGATCGCGGTGCAGAACGCGCTGAACGCGAGCGCAGGGACGAGGATGTTGAGCGGCACGAGCTCCGCGGAAAGCGTACCCGCGAGGGCGTGCAGCGCGGCCTTCGGGGCGGGGGCCTGGGATGTGTTATCTGCAGATAGAATTGCGCGGGCAGACGGCACACCAAGGCCCTGTAAAGAGAAGGATAGGAGAAATGGGTGGTACGGAGGCAGGAGCAGGAGACGCGACACACCAGGAGCTCGGGCTTCCGCGCGGACTCGGAGCGGCCCAGGATGACGACCGTGTCGGAGCGCGGCCCAGACGACATCCATCGAGGAAATTGACGTCGAACTGGCGGCGCAGGACTCAGGAGGTCCGAGCTGTGTGCACGTGGGATCGCGGGAGATACACATGGACACGGCGCGCGGAGTCGCGCTCACCCGCCCTCTTCGAGCAGTCCGGGGAAAGCAGTACCAGCGTTCAAATTGACCACGAAGTCGATGCGGCCTCATACGTGCGCGCATTCGGCGACGAACACAGTCAGGGCGGGTGCGCCGGGGTCAGCAAGGTGTCCGGAGGCGATGAAGCGGTCACCGCGCGCGAGGACGAGCGCTGCGCCGAGGCCGAGGACATCCCTGTGCATAAGCAGTGGAGCACAATGAGTTTTGTTGAACGGGACGAGCAAGATACCTGGGACGAGCCAGGCGAGCGACGTCAACCCGGGCGTCGACTCAGAAGTATTCCTGGCCATTACCAGGAGGACGTAGGATGTGAACATCTAATTTGTGTGCAGTTGCTGCCAGTTGCAAAAACTTTCAATCTGAACAGGAAACAATAGTCCTGGAACGGATGTCCAAGAGAAATAGTGAGGGCAACGCTACTGGTTTGCTCGCCAAGAGTTGTGGGTATAGCAAGGTGAGGGGTGAGAGCAAGGAGCACAACAGCAAGACCGCCGCCGCAGCAATTTAAGTTTTTGTGGACCGAGAACATCATGATACGTCGGAGACAAGGGGCACAACGACTGTCTTGAGTCGTGCCGCTGTGCAGTATGGCGGTAGTACGGGGAGGAAGGGCCTTGGGCAGGACTGGGCAAGGCGGTAGGGGACGGAGGACTAGCAAAAAGAATTGACATACCGCGTATTCGAACATAGGTTCGGAGCAAGCCTGTCTCCGGGCCGGCGAGCCGGCCATTCTCGGAGAGAGGCTTGGGACAAAGTCCTAAAAATAGAGGACATCTTGAACACTCATTTTCTCAACAAATACTCCTCCTCTACATGAACTTTTGCGGACAAAATGCTCTATATGTCATGAATTCATCCTGGCAACACACCTGCCATATATTGAGGATGTGCACTGAAATATGCGGCCATTTCACACACTGTTTAGTATGCTGAGATTGACTTACTGCTAGATGTATATAGTCCAAAAGCCCCAATTTTCTGGGCTCAATTGAATCCACAAGGTATTTGAATACTTTCTGTCTGTTCAGTTTTTGGATTGCAGACATCGGGCGTGTGGAAAGAAATAAAAGTTGCCTCGTTAACATATGTCACATAGGTCACAATGTGAGCTAATTTGGGTTGAGTGTCAAATTCATTGTGTTGATAAACTCCCGGGTCCCAGTTACACCTGATACTTGTAGATACTACTCTTATCCTTCTATAGAAGATTTACGGTGCTTTAGATTAATTTTTGATGTCCAGATACAACCAGTATAACATGATTTACAAATTCCGTGAAGTCGTAGTTGTTGGTCGAGTTGAATGAGCCTCTCATCTCGTGGCAACATTCTGAATAGGCCAATATCTAAGTTTTATCACTATAATGATATTTTGTCTACTGTCGCAGAGGATTGACACACTTTTGCATGCACAATAGCGCGACGAAGAGGTCCCTCGGCTAATGGATCTTGGCACAAGCCCCTTCATTTGTTTTGACCCAAATCTGATCACATCAGTCAAACAATGATCGGCGGGCTTGTTCCGAACCTAATTCGAACACGGGACCCGATGGTGGCCCGATTTGAACCGGGGACTTCCCGCGCTTCGTAGTCATCCCAGATCACAAGGGTGCGTCCGCGTCATGTTTGAGCTGGTGTCGAGTCCTGCCGCAGTGCGGTATGGTGGTAGTGGTATGTAGTGGATGAGGAACAGAGGAATGGCAAAACAAATTGACATCCCTCGTTTCCGAACACAGGACCTGATGGTGGCCCGATTTGAACCGGGGACTTCTCGCGCTTCGACGGGCGTACAATTTTGTATGATTGTGCTATGATTCCATCTTGTAGGGGTACACTCATACTATATCGTAGTTGCACCTCGAAGAGGGGGGGGTATTCTGAGTTGATTCAGAGTGCATTAACAAGACCAACCATTCAATATTCATGAAGCACTAAACATGGCGCGCTACTCCAGTGCCGCATAGTAGTACTAAGCGCGGCTGAGATGGCCGGTGGGAACACGAAGAAACACAAGTCGGTTCAGACTCCGATGCATCACGTGCGATGGCGTGCTCATGTTGATGCCACGCAGATGCCACGTCACCTCTTTCTTTCGTTCTCCTCATCTTTTCTCCCCACTCGCGCTGTTCTTCCCCCGAGCTTCAAGAACGTTCAAGCCACCTCGAATCAATGCCCTCAACAGCTTCCAAGAATTCAAGCCCGCAATGCCGTCAAGTCCGGCCACCCAGCTCTGAACGTCATCAAGCATTTTTCAAAGCACCCTTCAAGCATCCTTCAAGCATCCCTCAAGCATCCCCCACTCGTGCAATGCCAGACCCTCAAGCCGCTTCTCCTTCATACCTAGCCCCTCGTTTTCTTTTGCTTGACCTCTTTCCAAGCATCGCTCTGCATGTTGACGTCGCCTTCGGTCTCCACGAGGTACAGCGCGCTCCTCTCCGTCCTTATCCGTTGATGCTTCGTTGATGCTTCACTTTACAGCTTTCCCTGGATGCTTCTTCAATATGGGACAGCGGAGATTCAAGGTGTGTACGCTGTGTTTCCCATTTACTGCTACGCTGACACAAACCTCTCATCTTAAGCCGGGTGGGCGCTGCTATTCTGCAGCAAGCGACACCGTGTATCACCCGCGCTTCACACCCTATCTCCCCTATTGTTCCTACCCCTCGTCGACGGGAGAAGCATGTGCAACTGAGCGGGCAGTCCTGTACTGTAGTTATACCTCCCAATGTATTCCTGAGACTCAAGTGAATGAGATGTGTCTCGATTACAGTCACTATTAAGGAGCTATAGTATAATATGACCTGTGTGGCAAAAGCTGAACGCAACCTTGTAATGACCTTGTCACAAGCGGTACGCAAACCATCCGGGCCCCTTACCACAGATTGTGACGTTTACAATCCGGTTGCGTGTGGGTTGCGTGGATCGCGCTCCGATTGTCTGGATTGCGTGCAGATGTGATCGGTACACAACGTGATCGCAATTCTCCAGGGAATTCCCTGATGACCCCTATAAACATCGGTTCCAACCCACTATGAGTCCCATTCCTGCACTTCTACGGACAGCGATTGACCTCAAACGGGCCATCGACAATGCTGCCATGCATCTGACGCCAATCGGTACATGCCGCTCAAAGGTAATCGAATGGCGACAGGAACATGTTACATGAAGATGAGAAAGACGACGAGGACGATTCGACGAAGAGGACAGCGATTCAGATTCTTATGGAAGCCTCGAGGTCAGTACTGGCTCTTGCAATGCCCACATTTCATTGAGGCCGCGCTTAGACGATTGAAATTCAAGCTACATATGGGGGAACTGCGTAAACTGCAGACAGACTACTTATATGATGACGTTCGCGTCTGGGAATATAGAAAATCCGTTCAACCTCACCATCGAGCGCACGGGCTGTGAATACGAGGGCGACATCACTGCATCAACAAATAAGTCTGGGAATGCGCTATCAGACATGGATGCTCGGCTTCGACGATGGTATGAGGCCGGTGATGTCTCGGGATACGGCGATGTCAAAACACAAGAAACGAAAGTCGATCCCGCTGTGCGCAACGCACGCGAGATCCCCGCCAGCGACTTCCGCGTCTCCCCTAATCTTATCGCGCGGGTGCAGGCCATCTGGAATGCCTCTTTCTTCCCAACCCATGTCCGCGCAGAGCCATACAAAATACATATGTATGGCCCAGGTGGAAAATTTGAGTCCCATCGCGACACGCCTGAGACGGATCTGGTTGGTACATTCCTGATCGGATACTTCCACGACCCTTGAACGAGTCTGGTGCGAGGAGGGCGCCCTCGAGATCAAAAGCAACGGGCGGTCAACACGGTTCGCCGCACATGCTGGGTCGTGGGTGGCCTTTTATCCAGATGTGATCCATTTTGTGGGAGAGATTGCCACTGGATATCGCGCGGTCATTGCGGTTAAAATCTTGCGCCAGCACCAAGAAACCCCAGAAGTCCCTGCCAACATCCAGCTACAGCGCAAGATCAAGGATGTGCTTATGCAGCTGGATACACCCTACGGGATCCTCCTTCAGCATCAATACTCCGCCGGAACTGCCGAATTAAATGGTCCCGACGCAGTACTGCATGCTGCAGCAGGCGATACTGGCGGGGACGTGAAACTCCTGCCGGTGTTGATTCGATGGACTGCGTCAAGGTATGAATTTTCAGGTCATGATCCAGAAGACTACGACTGGGGCAAGAACGAGTGTAGGGCGGATGTGTTTCCCATGACTGAAGCCCATGTCGACACTGTCCTCGCGCATATCAGAACCGAGAACGCACGGGCGAAGGATGAGGATCACCGTGAGCCGAAGCTGTTCGTCGACCTCAAGGGAACCGATGCGGAATGGATCAACACGCAGGGCGCACAGCCCATTCCTTTCTATAGCCCTCAGTTTAGCGGCACGTCAGTCGCATGGTTGGAGGAATTATACAACACATTTGAACACACTGGAAACGAATCGCGGCCGTACGAAGAAAATAGCATATATCTGAGCTATGCGGTGGTGGTATTGCCTAAATGATGGACCAAAGAAGAACCGGATCCTCCAAACAAAGGACAGGCCGATGAGGAGCCCTGGACCAAGTCCCTACTTGATAGATTACCACATGTACTGCAATCTTCAGATTGAGAGCGGTGATAACTTGGCCAGGTAATAGTCGTGGATTCCGTTAGCGCATACGCGAGTACCAATCCTCATTTTCTCCCCACCGACACGAGATCCCAGCGATTCGATATCCTGCTCAGGGTCCTCGTCCATCCAGGAGTTCAGGGCGAACCAGATTAAGGGAATGTATTCCGGAGCCCGCTCAGCCAAGTTCTGAACAATGGGTTCAACGAGAAGCCTTCCACTGTAACTTACAAGTCAACTTCAGTTGGTGTCTGCGGATCGGGAAGAAGTGCCGGGACGATGTGGCCCTTTCTTTCCCAGTCGTATATGGAAATCGGGCATGCCCGAGTCAGAGTCCCGGCGGCAACGAGTCGGAGTCGCTTGTAATCCCGAAACACCAGGCTCCAGGACCAACTCGTGCAAGAAAGTCAGACGGGAAAGAAATCCATGGCCTCAGAGCCCGGTCTGGAAGCAACGGAGCGATGTTGCCTTTGCTTGGTTCCGCTTTTGTTGATTACATAAGTTACGGTTTCGCGTCCAAGAGCGACGATGAACTATCCGCCGCCTCCTCCAGGCTTTATGCCTCCCCCTGGCTTCATGCCTCCACCGCCGGGCATGGCCCCGGGTAACCAGGCCTCTACCTCCAAACTCCCTCCTGAAGGTCCGCCCATTCACGACGTGCTTCGAGTCTCCGGCCAAACTCATTTTTCCCTTTTAGTCTTGGCTCAGAAGTCTATGAAATGGGTCCAAATGCAGCGGAAAAGATACGGAGAGAAGAGGAAAGGTGGTTATGTGGACATGGGCAAACAGGTGCGTCCTTGTCATTCCACATCCTGTTTCCGTTTTTCATGAGCGCTCCAGGATTTACCCCCCGAGCACGTTCGCAAAATCATCAAGGACCATGGCGACATGAGCAATCGCAAGTTCCGAAACGACAAGCGCGTCCATCTTGGCGCGCTCAAATACGTCCCGCACGCGGTCATGAAGCTCCTCGAAAACATTCCTTACCCATGGGAGCAGGTTCGCGAAGTCCCCGTTCTCTATCACATCACCGGCGCCATCACATTCGTGAACGAAATTCCTCGCGTCATTGAGCCTGTTTATCATGCTCAATGGAGCACAATGTGGCTTGCCATGCGAAGAGAGAAACGAGACCGCAGACACTTCAAGCGCATGCGCTTCCCGCCATTCGATGACGAGGAACCTCCATTGGACTATGGCGACAATGTCCTTGATGTGGAACCTCTTGAAGCTATCCAATTCGAGCTCGACCAGACAGAGGACCATGCTATCATCGACTGGTTTTACGACCCCAAGCCGCTCATTGACACGCCATCTGTCAATGGTTCGTCGTACAAATACTGGTCGCTTTCCCTTCCTGCCATGGCCAACCTGTACCGCATGGGAAGGACCCTCCTCTCAGATCAACCTGACAAGAATGCGACCTACTTGTTCGACAAAAATGCATTCTTCACCGCAAAGGCCTTGAACATGGCCATCCCTGGTGGTCCCAAATTTGAGCCACTGTACCGTGACATGGATACATTCGACGACGACTGGAACGAGTTCAATGACATCAATAAGGTCATCATCCGCCAGCAAATTCGGACCGAGTATAAAGTTGCGTTCCCGCACTTGTACAATTCTTTGCCTCGTTCCGTCCGGATTTCGCCCTACCATACGCCCAAGAGCGTATATATCCGGACCGACGACCCCGATCTCCCTGCATTCTACTTTGATCCGCTAATCAATCCCGTTTCTCTGCGTGGCCATTCCGCAAAGAATGCGCCGCTGGTCTCGCACGAGGACTCCGTCTTCGGTCCCAATGGTGCAGATGAGGACTCGTTCCAACTACCCGATTCTGTCGATCCATTCTTGGAAGAAAAGGACCTCGAGAACGAGCTTACTGCGGATGGCATTGCACTCTGGTGGGCCCCCGAGCCGTACAGCCGTCGCTCTGGACGCATGAGACGGGCGCAGGATATACCACTCGTTAAAAATTGGTATCTTGAGCATTGTCCCCCCAATCAGCCGGTCAAAGTTCGGGTCTCGTACCAGAAGCTCTTGAAGTGCTTCGTGTTGAATGAGCTGAGGACGAGGCCGGAGAAAGCGATGACGAAGAAGAATCTCTTCCGTCAGCTCAAGGCCACCAAGTTTTTCCAGACCACCAAACTGGACTGGGTCGAGGCGGGGTTGCAGGTCTGCAGGCAAGGGTACAACATGCTCAACCTCTTGATCCACCGCAAGGTTGGGCTTCCGTATGTTTCTACTGGCGCTCATTGACGGACATTTCTTAGAACTTGAATTACTTGCATCTGGATTACAACATGAACCTGAAGCCTGTCAAGTACGTGGATGACATTTTTTCTTCCTAACCTTGCTCATGGATACTCCAGGACACTGACGACAAAGGAGCGCAAGAAGTCGCGTTTCGGAAATGCTTTCCATCTCTGCCGTGAGATCCTGCGGCTGACCAAGCTTGTTGTCGACGCGCACGTTCAGTTCCGTCTGGGCAACGTTGACGCCTTCCAACTTGCCGACGCCCTCCAGTATATCTTCAGCCACATTGGAGCCCTGACTGGAATGTATCGTTACAAGTACAAGGTTTGTTTACGCGTGCAACCCTTGTGTTTTCTTATTCATATCTCCTGCAGCTTATGAGGCAAGTCCGCATGACAAAGGACTTGAAGCATTTGATCTACTACCGCTTCAACACAGGCCCTGTCGGCAAGGGTCCTGGCTGCGGATTCTGGGCGCCCGGCTGGCGTGTCTGGCTGTTCTTCTTACGCGGCATCGTCCCCCTTCTTGAAAGATGGTCAGTTTCCATTGTGCAAGAAAACTTTCTGTCTCATGTAATGCTCCACAGGCTCGGTAATCTCCTCGCTCGTCAGTTCGAGGGAAGGAACAGCAAAGGTGTGGCAAAAACGGTGACGAAGCAGCGGGTCGAGTCGCAGTATGACCTTGAGCTCCGTGCGGCGGTCATGCACGATATCATGGACATGATGCCCGAATCTATCAAGCAGAACAAAACCAAGACAATCTTGCAACATCTGTCTGAAGCATGGCGATGCTGGAAGGCGAACAGTAAGCATATATTTAAACCTATATTCTCGCTGATCCGCCAACCTTGAACTAGTTCCCTGGAAAGTTCCTGGCATGCCGACTGCTATCGAGAACATCATCTTGCGATACATCAAGAGCAAGGCTGATTGGTGGTGCTCGTAAGACCTTTTTATTATTTATACTTTTGTTCGCCGTTTATGTGAGCGCAGCGTGGCCCATTATAATCGTGAGCGTATCAGACGTGGAGCGACCGTTGACAAAGCCGTCGTTAAGAAGAATCTGGGTCGTCTTACCCGTCAGTCCAGAAGCACCTTTCCACCCTCCCCTTTCTAATCAGTGTCCTCTAGGTCTCTATCTCAAAGCGGAGCAGGAGAGGCAGCACGGATATCTCAAAGATGGACCTTATATCAGCGCCGAGGAGGCTGTCGCCATTTACACTGCCACCGTGCATTGGCTTGAAAGTCGAAAGTTTGCTCCCATTCCCTTCCCGTGAGTTCCGCGTACTGGCGAATCACTCACATCCAGCTGATAGCCTTCCAGCCCGCTTTCTTACAAGCACGATACTAAGCTTCTCGTCTTGGCGCTCGAAAAGCTGAAGGAGGCTTACTCGGTCAAGGGTCGCCTGAACCAGTCCCAGCGCGAGGAACTTGCCCTCATTGAGCAAGCATATGATAATCCTCATGAATGTGATGCATTCACTTGTCTCGTTGTTCCGTCTCCCTGATATCTTGCAGGTCTGTCACGCATCAAGCGGCTTCTCCTGACGCAACGTGCATTCAAGGAGTCTGGCATAGAGTTCTTCGACACTTACGACAAGCTCATTCCATGCTACGATATTGAGCCAGTGGAGAAGATTACCGATGCCGTGAGTGACATGCAGTGTTTGTTTTTACAATCTTCTCATTCAAATTCAGTATCTGGATCAATTCCTGTTCTTTGAGTAAATATTTTGTCATCTCAGTTGTTCGTTGGCGCTGACGTTTGCTTACAGGGCGGACAAACGAGGGCTATTCCCTGCCTGGATCAAGCCAGCGGTATGTCTAGGCCGGTTGTTGTCGTCTATCTGGACTTATTGAGTACCCAGGACACCGAGCCACCACCTCTCCTTGTCTACAAGGTTAGTATATCTTCTGCTGTCGACTAATCTGCTAACGGTTTGCGCCCAGTGGTGCCAAGGAATCAACAATCTTACAGACATCTGGGAAACGAGCGAGGGCGAATGCAATGTCCTGATGGAAACAGTTTTGTCCAAGGTGTACGAGAAGATCGACTTGACTTTGCTGAATCGACTGCTCCGTCTCATCCTCGATCACAATTTAGCGGACTATATCACTGCCAAGAACAACACAGGTGAGTCGCTGCTCCTCCTCGCGTCAGACTAGGCAACTCACAAACTATCGATCAGTCCTCACGTATAAGGACATGGCACATACTAATGCTTTTGGCCTTATCCGTGGTCTACAATTCTCCGCTTTCGTCTTCCAGTACTACGGTCTTGTGTTGGATCTGTTGATTTTGGGTCTTCAACGAGCCAGCGAAATGGCGGGCCCACCGTCGATGCCGAACAACTTCCTGCAATACCGCGACTCGGCGACGGAAACCCATCACCCAATCCGACTGTATTCCCGTTATGTCGACCGGCTGCACATTCTCTTCCGGTTCACCGCGGATGAATCGCGGGATCTCATCCAGCGTTATCTTTCTGCAAACCCTGACCCGACGAACAACAACGTCATCGGATATAACAACAAACGCTGTTGGCCTCGTGATTGTCGTATGCGCCTCATCAAGCACGATGTGAATCTAGGTCGTGCGGTGTTCTGGAATGTGAAGCAGAGTCTCCCAAGGTCTTTGACTACTATCGAGTGGGAGGACACCTTCGTCAGTGTCTACTCGCCGAACAACCCCCAGCTCCTCTTCTCTATGTGCGGCTTCGAAATCCGGATCCTTCCTAAGATTCGGACCATGAGTGGAGAACAGTTCTCGCTCAAAGATGCCGTCTGGAATTTGACCAATGAGCAAACGAAAGAGCGTACCTCCCAGGCCTTCCTCCGGGTGTCGGATGACGGTCAGTCGACATCCATAGCTTGCTGCATCTGTTGCTTATTTGGTTCCGTTCGCAGGCGTTCAAGCTTTTAACAACAGAATTCGACAGGTGCTGATGAGCTCTGGTTCCACGACATTCTCCAAGATTGTCAACAAATGGAACACCGCCCTAATAGGCTTGATGACCTATTATCGCGAAGCGGTTATCCACACCAACGAATTGCTCGATTCGCTTGTCAAGGCAGAGAACAAAATTCAAACCCGTGTTAAGATAGGGTTGAACAGCAAGATGCCTTCGCGTTTCCCTCCCGTCGTTTTCTATACGCCGAAGGTGCGCAGCGATGTGGCAAAGCCTCTGTTGATCTCATCAATGCACAGGAATTGGGTGGGCTTGGAATGTTATCCATGGGCCACGTCCTCATCCCACAAAGTGACCTTCGTTGGTCGAAGCAGACCGATGTTGCTGGTACGTTTTCTCCTTCATGAATCTAACACAAACTTGACGTTCTCATCAGTCACGCATTTCCGCGCTGGGATGTCGCACGAGGAGGATCAGTTGATTCCTAATCTCTATCGGTATCTGCAACCTTGGGAGGCTGAATTCCTGGACTCGGCTCGCGTGTGGTCCGAATACTCCATGAAACGAAAGGAGGCCAATGCACAAAACAGGCGACTCACCCTGGAGGATCTCGAGGACAGCTGGGATCGAGGTATCCCGCGAATCAATACCCTCTTCCAGAAAGATCGACACACGTATGCTGACCTTTGTTTGCTTTGGTCTTTCTCACGTGTCCCATAGATTGGCGTACGACCGCGGTTGGCGCGTCCGAACGGACTGGAAACAGTACCAGCTTCTGAAGCAGTGCGTACTGTGTCAAAAACTTCGCCCATGGTTTACTGAGAGATTTCTAGTAATCCCTTCTGGTGGACCTCCCAACGGCACGATGGCAAACTTTGGCAATTGAACAACTACCGTGTCGACGTGATCGCGGCCCTAGGCGGTGTTGAAGGCATCTTGGAGCACACCTTGTTCAAAGGGACATACTTCCCGACTTGGGAGGGTGCGTCATTTGCGTTGTATTCTCTCTTGACCACCGCTCATCAACATCGTAGGCTTGTTCTGGGAGAAGGCGTCCGGGTTTGAGGAGTCGATGAGGTACAAGAAGCTGACCAACGCTCAGCGATCTGGTCTCAACCAGATTCCTAATCGTCGTTTCACCTTGTGGTGGAGCCCGACTATCAATCGTGCCAACGTCTACGTCGGTTTCCAAGTGCAGCTTGATCTTACCGGCATATTCATGTGAGCTGACTCGTATCTGCCCTGCTGTCGAAACGTGTTAATCTGACCCTACGCAGGCACGGTAAAATCCCTACTTTGAAAATCAGTTTGATCCAGATATTCCGTGCCCATTTGTGGCAGAAGAGTATGCCATATACATCCTGACGATATCTACCGCTAACCTTTTCCCCACCTAGTTCACGAGAGTGTGGTCATGGATCTCGTAAGTCTCGCTCACTATGTACGATTTGCTTCCTTGACTAACATGCGCACACAGTGTCAAGTTTTCGATCAAGAACTTGAGCCTCTCCAAATCGAGACTGTACAAAAGGAAACCATCCATCCTCGAAAGAGTTACAAGATGAACTCCTCCTGTGCCGACATTCTTCTTTTCTCCGCATACAAGTGGAATATCTCTCGGCCTTCGCTTGTCACAGATGTGTGTGACGGTGGTGCTCCGTCACACTGTTTGTTTGTTGATCGCATCATCTTTAGGTCAAGGATGTCCTCGATGGAACAACCAGCAACAAGTTCTGGATTGATATCCAGCTGAGATGGGGTGACTTCGACACGCACGATATCGAGCGGTACACGCGTGCTAAATTCTTGGACTATGTATGCCAATTTACGCCCACCCTTCGCTGCCATATATTGACCATGCCTCAGGTCTCTGATTCGATGAGCATTTACCCATCACCAACTGGTGTCATGATCGGTATGGATTTGGCGTACAACCTGTGGTCTGCGTACGGCAATTGGTTCCCGGGGATGAAGCCCCTCATCCAGCAAGCGATGGCCAAGATCATGAAGGCTAACCCGGCGGCGCATGTCCTGCGAGAACGAATCCGGAAAGGTTTGCAGCTGTACTCCTCCGAGCCGACGGAGCCGTACTTGAACAGCCAGGTCAGTTCGTCATCACTGATAAAGTTACATACTGAGCAAGCGTTCTTCAGAACTATTCGGAGCTCTTCTCCAATCAAATCATCTGTTCGCAGCTTCCTACACCCAGTATCCTTTTTGCTAATCTGCTACTCAGGGTTCGTTGACGATACGAACGTCTACCGTGTCACCATCCACAAGACGTTCGAGGGAAATTTGACTACTAAACCGATCAGTTAGTGCACTGCTACTCGTCCGATCTCGTCTGATTCCCGGTCGTAGACGGTGCTATCTTCATCTTCAACCCTCGCTCCGGGCAGCTTTTCCTCAAGATCATCCATACCAGTGTCTGGGCTGGCCAAAAGCGTCTCGGTCAGCTTGCCAAATGGAAGACCGCCGAAGAAGTCGCAGCATTGGTCCGATCTCTTCCAGTGGAGGAGCAGCCGAAGCAGGTCATCGTTACTCGAAAGGGCATGTTGGGTATGTATGCAAGTGGCTTGTCCTGAAGGTTTCCTCATGCGATTTCTAGACCCTCTCGAGGTCCATTTGCTCGACTTCCCTAACATCGTTATCAAGGGCAGTGAGCTGCAGCTGCCTTTCCAGGCGTGTATGAAGATGGAGAAGTTTGGTGACTTGATCTTGGTAAGCGTGTTGTCGTGCGTGCGCTTGAGTTGATACTCATGACGTCTTTTAGCGCGCCACCCAACCTCAAATGGTCCTCTTCAGTCTGTACGGTGTGTAATTTTCGCGTATATCATCTATCCAGAGTTCTGACGACGTTGCAATTCCTAGACGACTGGCTGAAGTCCATCTCAAGCTACACCGCATTCTCGCGACTCATCCTTCTACTCCGTGGGCTGCATGTCAACAACGAAAAGGCCAAGATCATCCTGCACCCAGACAAGTCCACCATCACAGAGCCTCATTTCGTGTGGCCGTCGCTCAGTGACGAGGAGTGGATCAAGGTCGAGGTGACGATGAAGGAGCTCATCCTCGCGGTAGGTGTTTATGCAGTTTTCTGAGAGTGTTTTCTTACCGTCATTCGCAGGACTTTGGGAAACGAAATAGCGTCAACATCGCTTCGTTGACTGTCAGCGAAGTCCGGGACATCATCCTTGGTCAGGAGATTGCTGCGCCTTCCGTTCAACGGCAGCAAATGGCGGAGCTGGAGAAGAGTTCCGAGGCTCAAAGCCAGGTCACGGCGGTTCAAACGCAAGTGCTTTCCTGTATCTGCCGGCTTGTAGCTGATCTTCGTGCAGGGCGACCACCAATGTTCACGGTGACGCGATCCAGACGGTCACAAGTAAGCTGTACAGCGCATGCCATCTATTGATGCTAACGGATGTCATTTAGCCACGATCTACGAGCAGCAAGTATTCAGCAGCAAATCCGACTGGCGCGTGCGAGCCATATCTGCGACGCATCTTCCTTTGCGGCTGCAGCACATCTACGTGTCGAACGATGATGTCAAGGACGATGCTGCATCGTACACCTATGTTCTGCCCAAGAACATTCTGCGTGCCTTCATCACCGCGGCGGACCTTCGGACCCAGGTCGCAGCATTCTTGTATGGCGTGTCGCCGCCAGACAACAAGCAGGTCAAGGAGATCAAGGTGCGCTTTCTGTTTGACGGTCTCTTCCTGCGGCTTATGTTCTTGCAGGCCGTTGCATGGGTACCTCAGCGAGGGAGCAACAACAGCGTCGAGCTCCCGGGGCAGTTACCCAAGGACGACTTTTTGTTGAAGGACCTTGAGCCTCTGGGCTGGATCAAGACGCAGGCGCTAGAGATCAACCATCTTTCACCGACGGACGTGACGACGCAGGCCAAGTTGATGGCTGATCACCCCGAATGGGGCTCGTCGGCGATCTGCCTGACTGCGTCGTTCACTCCTGGATCCGTGTCGCTGTCTGCGCACTCGTTGACTGTTGCTGGGTTCGAATGGGGTCGGAAGAACCCGGACAACTCGCAAAACCCTCCTGGGTTCAATCCGAACATGTCGGAGCGCGTGCAGCTACTGCTGTCCGACCGCATTCTCGGGATGACCTTGGTACCGGAGGGCCGGGTGTGGAACTACGGGATCGGACTTACCCAGATGTGGGCTCCGAATCTCAACTATTCCATGACTCTGGACACGCCGCTGTTGTTCTGGGCGGAGGAACACCGACCTGCCGCTTTCTTGACGGTGCGTTTCGGCTTTGCGCGCAAGTATCTTTGGCTTATCAAGTTTTTCCTAGTTTGCGAACTTGGAGCAGGGCGACGACAGCGCGGATGTAGAAAACAGCTTTGCCTGATTGCTTGGATTTCAACCAGTGTATTTTATACGTTCCAAAAAGATGTATGTGTAGCGGTTACAAGTATGCGCGGATGCACAGGGTAAGTGGCATTGCTCCTCGCCCCCAAGCGGAGCGGTGGTGGTACATTGTGAGCGGTAAAGGTATATAGACAAAACCAAAAAAGAAGACGAAGCCAGATAGATACAATGACCGTGAAACCCCAACTCTAGATGAAACGAATAAGGTTAGATGGAGTCGATGCTGAGGGAGACCACGGAGCCCTGGCGGGAGAGAGAGAAGAGCTTGCCGGGACCGGGGCCGGCGCCCTCGGCCTCCTGGTCGCGCGGCAGCGAGGCGGGCTCGGGCTCTGGCTCGGGCGTCGGCGCGCGCTCGACCTCCTTGAGCGAGATCTGGCGCGAGCCCCGGCGCGGGGGCGGCGACAGCGACACGATCTCTGCGTACTCGCTCTCGGGCTCGGGCGGGTCGAGCGGGTCGAGCGCCGGCAGCGCGGGGAGCGCGCGCAGGACGGGCGTCGACGCGGCGGACAGCGTGAGGAAGCTCGGGTCGTTCTGCGCCGCGAACTGGATGATCTTCTCCCCGAGCGGCGTCGCCGGCGCCGGCGGCGTGTCCCCGCCCACCCCCGCGCCCGCCCCGTAGCCGTAGCCGTGCCCGTTCTGCGCGGCGAGCGCCGCGGCGAACGTCGTCGCGCTCGCGGGCGCGGACGTGGGCGTCGCGGGCGGCGTCGACGCGGAGAGGAAGCTCGCGAGCGTCATGCGCCCGGGCGCGCGGAAGAGCACGCTCCCGTCCGCGCTCGTGCGGCGCACGGACTCGGCGGCGGACGCGAACACGTCTGCGGGGTGCGGCGCGGGCGGCGCGCTGAGGATGCGCAGGCGGTGCTTGAGCGACGCGTGGCGCGCGGGCGCGGGCGCGGGCGCGGGCGCGGGCGCGGGCGCGGGCGCGGGCGCGGGGGCGTCGGTAGACGAGCGCGGCGTGGGCGGGAGCGGGCCGCGCGGCGGGGGGGACGCGGGCGACGCGGGGACGGCCTGCAGCGTGAGCGCCGCGCGGCGCACGCCGCTCACGCGCCGGCTGCCCTTTTGTGTTTGTGTCTGAGTCTGTGTCTGTGTCTGTGTCTGTGTCTGAGTCTGTGTCTGTACCGCGGGTGCCTGCCAGGGCGCGGGCGGTTCGTCGGGGCGCGGGGGCAGCACGCTGGCGGGCGGCGGCTTGGGCGCGAGGAGCGAGAGGCGCAGCGCGCGGTGCGTCATCGACATGGACTCGCGGAAGCCCGCTTTTACGTGAGCGCCGTTGCCGTTGCCGTTGCCGTTGACGGGGGCGGGCGCGGACGGGGGCGCAGCGGGGGCCTTGCTGACCTGCGGCGCATCGCGGAACGACACGCTGAGCGCCGACTCGCGGAACGCGCTGCGCCCGTTCGGGCTCCCCGTCCCCATCCCCACCCCCATCCCGTCCGCGTCCGGCGCAGGGGGCAGCGCGCCGGTAGGCGCAGGCCGCGCCGGCGGCGGCATCGACGCGCGGTTGCCATTCGGCCGCCCCGCCGACGACGCCACGCTCACGCCGCTGACGCTGAGACTCCCCACGCTGACGCCCGACGCGCGCTTCCCGCGCGCCCACGCCCCCTGCTTCCCGCCCCCGGGCGAATGCGGCTCGCGCGACGCGACCGAGTGACGCGACGCCGAGCCAAAGGAGTGCGCGCTCGCGCGGCTGCGCGGGCGTTCTCGCTCCGGGGCAGGGGTGGCGGCGGCGGCGGCGTACGGGTGCGGGATGGTGGGGCCGCCGGCGGCGGGGAGGGCGGGCGGCGGGGACGCGGGCGGCGAGCGGCGCCGCGGGAGCGTCGACCAGCGGCGCGTCTTGCCGTGCCCGTTCGCGCTCCCATTCGCGCCGTTGCCGTTGCCGATACTGCTGGCACGCGAGCGCTCCGTGGACACGCTGGCGCCGTCGCCGCCGGGCTCGCGGTGCGAGTAGTGCGTGCCGTCGTACGTGGAGACGGACGGCGCGCGCACGCCGAAGGAGCCCGCGGTGCCGCTGCTGCCGTTCGCGTGCGGGTGCGCGTAGATGCTCGGCGTGTCGCGCGGGCTGCCGCTGGTGGACGTCCAGCGCTTGGCGGGGTCGCGCGGGGGCGGCTGGAGGGAGAGCGGGAGGCCGGGGAGCGCGCGGCGCTCGGCGAGCTGGCCGTCGTCGATCAGCGGGTCCTCGGGGTCCGCGTCGGCGTGGCCGTTGGCGCTCCCGTCGGCGCATGCGTGCCCGTTCGCGACGACTGGAGCGACGACGTTGTTGACGAGCCCGACGCGCTCGCGCTCCTCCTGTCCCAAGATGCGGCGCTCGAGCGCGCTCCCGCTCCCGCTCCCGCCCAGCGGCAGCGTGCGGCCCGTCGTGCGCGGCGGCCCCGGGGGCGGGTGGTACGCGCTCGTGCCCGTGCCGTTGGGGTGGTGGAAGGTCGCGCCCGCGGAGAGGAGGCTGCCCATGCGGGCAAACGAGTCGCCCATGCCCATGGCGAGGGCCATCTCCTCCGCGGAGCCGTAGCTGCCGCCGCCGGAGGACGACGGGGCGGTGGTGGCGGCGCTGAGGGCGGAGGTGGCGGAGGTGACGCTGGCGGCGCTGGAGGAGCGCGGGCGCTGGTGGGCGTGGGCGTGGGCGTGGCCTGCGGCGGAGAAGAGGCCCTTGAGGGCGGCGACGGCGGAGGCGCGCGCGGAGGGCGGGTAGGGCGTGGGCGTCGGGGACGGGGACGGGGCGGTGGCGACGGAGCGGACGGAGCGGGTGGAGGCGGAGGGGGCGATGGACGCGGGGTAGGGCCGGGTGGGGCTGTTGGGGCTCGAGGGCGCGGGGCGGGACGCGGCGGACGCGGCGGACTCGGAGGGCGCGCGCGCGGCGTGGGCCGAGTGGAGGCGCATGGACAGCATGACGTCGAGGTCGCCGCGGGGCTCGAGGGCGAGCGAGACGGGCGGCGTGGGCCCGAGGCCGGCGCGCTGCGTTCTGCAGGAAATCAGACGGGAATACCACGCGATTACACGAGAGACGCACCGCTGCTCGAAGATGGCGGACTTGATCGCAGAGATCCAGCGCTGGGCCTCGGCGGGGTTGGGGAGCTGGAGGAGCCAGACGGTGCGGCCGGCGTCGTCGGTGGGGTTCCAGTCGCGACGCCCCGCGCCGACGTCGGCGCCGCCGACCTTGACGACGTGGAGGGGCGTCGCGGACTCTGCGACGAAGACGACGCTGTCGGCGTCGATCTCGAGGCGCTCGAGCTCGCGGTCGTCGGGGTGGGCGCCCTTGAAGAGGTGGAGGTGGGAGACGGGGCCGGCGGGGACGGAGAGGAGGAGGTGGCGCGACTTCCACTGTTTTGCGAGGGCGAAGATGCGGAGGGAGCCCGGGGGGTAGTACTTGGGGAGGGTGGCGGCGAGGGAGACGAAGGGGTCGAGGGCGCGGAAGGACGCGGGGAAGGGGGGGAGCGGCGGGAGCGGTGGCGGGGGCGGGAGCGATGGCGGGCGGTGGCGGGGGACAGGAGCGGGGTCGCCGCGCGGGTGGCCATCGTTGTCGTCGTTGTCGTCGTTGTCGTTGTCGTCGTCGTCGGGCTCGTCTGCGTCTGCGACGGGGGCGAGGCCGATGGACTGGGCGGCGGCGTCCCTCAGGCGCTGGCGCTCCTCGAGCTCGTCGTCCTTTGGCGGGGCGGAGATGTCGATGACATGGGGCACGGCGAGGACGAGGGGGAGCGGGGGCTGGCGGAGAGAGGGACGGCGACGACCGAAGCGGAAGGTGGCGAGGGCGTCGCCGGCCTGGACGAGCAGACTGGTGCGGCGGGGCCGGGGGCCGTCGTGCATGGCATGGACGAAAGGAAATTTAATTATGTCGATCACTTTACCGCAGTGGTATACCTCCGTGATCACGCTTTGTCACAATCCCATTTCTATTTCTACTACTACAACCCCGTACAGTAAGTGACAGTAAGCTACTCGGTACTAGTAGTAGTATAGCAGCACCAGTACCAGCACCAGTACACCGCACACACAGTAATTCCGCCCTCGCCAACCGGATCACTGCAAAATACTACCGAGCCTCATACGAAGCCACTTGTGGGTCCAAGCGCCACTGGTCTTCCATTCAAGTCTTCATTTAGTACTTGCCCAAAAAGTATTCGCCGGACTTGCACGTCCTGTGGCCAATACGCTGGCCTAAACAGTTGAGCGAAGGCCCAGCGAGGGCGCAGACGTCGGCGGGACCCCTAGATGCGCGATCCAGGACCAATCAATTTCCCCAGGCCCCTCGAGAAAAGGCACAATCCAATAACGTAACCACCTTGTATTTTTCATCATAGCCGCTCGTTTCTCGTTCAAGCTAAATTTCAAGCGCGATATCGACTCTCTGAGCTGCCCCACGACGCTTACCTGTGGCTCAAACGCGACGTATCCTTGCAAACGCGATGTATAGACTACAATCTAAGCTTCCCGCGAGGTCGACGGCGCGAACGTCATCGGCCCGATACCGTAAAGCCACTATGTAAGATCATTACACCGCTCGGGCGTCGGCTGCGCGTCCCGCCTCCTCGCCGAGCCCGGCATCATCATCCTCCTGCCGCACGCCGACTCGCCGCCCTGAGCCGTTACACCGCTTGTAACTTGTCCGGCTTCCCCATATGCTACCGCACCCTTGCGTCGACCATAGCATATACGCGGTTGGCTCACCCTCGCAGACGCCGCCGCCGCGGTCTATACTCATGTAGACTTATTGCCGACGAAAAAATCTTCGGAAGATTTTCTCGTAGCGACGGCACGGTTACCCGCGTCCACTCAGTCTCGGTCGCAGTTGGCGGCTTTGCCCTGGTATCCCAGCCAACACCCCTCCCAAGCCCGCTTTGACCCTCCACCATTCTTTGGGACGGCCCAGCACCCGGGATAAAACACCAAGAAAATGGCGCCCGGGTCAACTCGCGTGCGCATCGAACCATGCAGCCCGCCGTGCCCAAGGGTCCTCTACGGGAATCATTCTGAGTCCACGCAGATCGAATGGAACTCAGGGAGGGTAGAGTTCGAGGCGCCGGTACTCGGTAGCGCGCCTCGATCGTGACGCACCCATCCATAGCCGCCCGTGCTTAGCGTCGAGGTTCCTCGGGCTCCTCGACAATATCTCGTCTCGTCCACTTCACCCCCAGACACACCAGACGCCGACCCGGAAGCTTGCAGAATGTCGACATGGGCTCGGCGCTTCGACGTTCTCGGGACCGGAGAAGTTCGGCGGCGACTCGGAACACCTGTGACCTTGCACTGTTGCAGGGAATAATCCCTCCTTCGGCATCCGCCATCCAAGCTCCGCTCTACTGCTCCGTTTCCAGCAGAGTGCCAAAGCACAGGCCGCAAACGTTGAAGCCCATCTTGAGCCCACCGGACCTGTGCCGCAGTGCATAGCCCGGGAACCACAGTCGATACAAGTATCGCATAAGCGTCCAGATGCCAGCGTCCCTCCCTCCCGCGCATCTGACGACTGACGTCTCCTCGACTCTGGATCATAACTGCACACATGGGATTCACCGCGCTCGGGAGACACCGCGCCCTGCGAAGCACGCGTGCACGTCTCGCCGCTGGGCCTCGGCGGGCAGAGCATTCTTCGGGCTCATGGACAAGGCGTCCAGCTCCGAGCTCACGCCCGCCCGCCTTCTCCGCGACTCCATCGCCACCGCGAGCACAACGCCGACCTCTGTCAAGGAGGCCATGGTCCCATGGACAACCTGCACAACCGCGTCGCCGCCGGCAAGGTGCTCTACCTCGCACGCCGTGCACCTGATGTTCGACGTCTCGTCGTCCACCACTGCAGGGCAGGGCATCTCCGATCCGCCGGCCGGGTCGTCTCCAATACGGGCTCGACAGCGGGGAGACGCTGTTCGCGGTGTAGCAGGGCAGCTGGACCGCGCGTTCGCGCGCGGGATGGCGCTCTGTGCGTGGAACGTCCTGGCCAGCGGCAAGCTGCGCAGCGGCGCGGAGGAGGCGCGCCACGCACGGAGCGGGGACCTAGAATGGAGTACATAGACGTCCCCAAGGGCCAAGGCCGAGACGGGAGAATAGTTGGGTTGGAAATGCCGGAAGGAAGATAAATCGCCCATCTGAGCTCCGGCGAGCAAAGAGCGTGAGTTGATTGGCGGCTACGTAACCTATCTTGGGCACGGCGGTTTTTCGAATGCGAATTGAACGGACGCTGTTCTTCAAGCTTGCTATCAGCGCGGTAGATGTATTCGTGTGAGGAAGCCTGAGACTCACACACTCCCGAGCGCGTTGAGCGCACAGTCGACATTCTGAGCTTGAACAGCCGACAAAAACAGTTGCCCCAGTTGCTCTAAATCAGCTCCCTTACACCCTCGACACCCTTGATGTAAACAACAAAAGAGCGATAAAAAAGCGCTTCAAGTTCAAGCCGCCGACCCTGGACGCCTGACGGCACCAAAGTTGCTCCTGTCGGTTGGAGGGACCCTGCAACAAGATAGATATAGCCTGATTGATGGCGAGGTGCACTGCGCGGACCTCAATGAAGTCGGGAGCTTGGGGGTTGGCTGCCCGAACGTTTAAATTCAGTCGGGGCCGAGCACCTGCAGCTCAACATTGGGACCTTTAACAACCCTCGCCAGCAGATCGCAAACGGACTGTCAGCGCAGCATAAACGTGCAGAACGGGTAAATCACGGAATGGTATCTTGGATAAATTAGAGAGCAATCCGTACCCGTAGTCGTACTCGTAACGAATGAATCAAGTGGGAAACCAGCAACGCATCTACTCCTCGACCGGCTCCTGCTCCCCGCCCTCGTACTCCATCTCCTCGTCGACGCTGCACATCGTGTCAGTTGGAAGAGGACAAAGGACAGGCAAGGAGACGTACGTGGCGTCTTGGTACTGCTGGTACTCCGCAATCAGATCCTGCATGTTCGACTCGGCCTCCGTGAACTACACAACAGAATGAGCGCCGCTCCATCTTAATTTTTTGTTTCTGTTAGATGCATACCTCCATCTCGTCCATGCCCTCGCCGGTGTACCAGTGCAGGAACGCCTTGCGCTTGAACATCGCCGTGAACTGGTCGTTCACGCGCTTGAACAGCTCCTGGATCGCCGTCGAGTTCGCGATGAACGTCACCGCCATCTTGCGCCCGCGCGGCGCGATGTCGCAGTGCGCGGTGAGCACGTTGTTCGGGATCCACTCGACGAAGTACGCGCTGTTGGTCCGCTGGATCTTCTGCATCTCCTCCTCGACGTCCTTCATCGGCACCTTGCCGCGGAAGATCGCCGCGACCTAGGCGGGGATGAGCACCCGCGGGTAGATAGACTTATCAAGGGATACTGACGGTGAGGAAGCGCCCGTGCCGGGGGTCGGCAGCGGTCATCATGTTCTTGGAGTCGAACATCTGCGCCGTGAGTTCGTGCACTGAGACGGCACGGTACTGCTGGCTGCCGCTCGGCGTCAAGGGGGCGACACCAGGCATGAAGAAATGGAGACGGGGGAACGGTACTGAGAGCGCGTCAGCGGCGCAGCTGGCCAACGATAAGAGAAAATTCACCAAGATTCACGGCGAGCTTGCGCAGGTCGGAATTGAGCTGTCCGGGGAAGCGCAGACACGTCGTGATGCCCGACATGACGGTCGACACCAGACCGTTCAGGTCTTCGTGGGTGGGCGTCTGCAGCTTGAGGGTGCGGAAGCAGATGTCATACAGCGCCTCGTTGTCGATGCAGAAGGTCTCGTCAGAGTTCTCCACGAGCTGGTGGACGGACAGAGTCGCGTTGTAGGGCTACCAGGCAGCAGGATTCGACATCAATCCGGGATAGGAGTCGAAGATACGCACCTCGACAACTGTGTCCGACACCTTGGGCGATGGCACCACGGAATAGGTGCACATCATGCGATCAGGGTATTCCTCGCGGATTTTGGAGATGAGCAGGGTGCCCATGCCAGATCCAGTGCCACCACCGAGCGAATGGGTAAGTTGGAAGCCTATGTAGGTATGAGATACAGGAGGGACAGGCGCGCTTGAGACCGACCTTGCAGCGAGTCAGCACCCTCCGCTTCGCGACGGAGCACATCAAGGACAGAGTCCACAAGCTCAGCTCCCTCGGTGTAGTCTATCGACGGGTTGAGCACTTTTGTAGCATAATGACAAAGAAAAGTGTCACTCACGTCCCTTTGCCCAGTTGTTCCCGGCACCACTTTGACCGTTGATGAAGTTGTCGGGGCGGAAAAGAGAGCCGAGAGAACCCGAGCGAATGACGTCCATGGTTCCCGGTTCCAGATCTACGAGGACAGCGCGGGGCACATATTTGGCAGATCCAGCCTCGTTGTAATAAACGGATATGCGCTCCAGCTGCAAGTCGGCGATGTGTTGGTCACTGTGCAGGTTCGGTCAGATACGAAGTGAATGACGGAGTCAGTTGCTCACCTGTTAGCGTGGTAGATCCCGTTCTTATCGAGACCATGCTCCTCCGACAGGACTTCCCAGAATCTGGTACCTACCACAAAGATTCAAAAGGCCGTCCACAAACGAGGCCAGAGGACGCATACCAATTTGGTTACCACACTGAAAGACGAACGGAAGTCAGGCAAAGTCGAGATAAAAAATGGGGAAGACGACGAACTTGACCAGTCTGTGAAAAGCAAGTCAGCAGCTAGAGACACAATGATGAGGGGGATTCCAGACCTGTATGTGTACGATCTCTCTCATACTGTAGACTGAACGAGATGGTGTATCGGAGGGAGGAAGTGGAGGGCGGAGTGAGGTTGAGAGGAACCCTGGAAAATCGTCAACACCGCCACTGCCACTGGCACGACTCGACCCAGCCTTTAATTTAAGTACGGTAGTACTTAGCTGCACATGACCCAATCAATCTCTCATTGACTCAGTCAAAGCGACAGGCGGAGGAAGTCGACCTTGGCGGGGCCGTACGGGGTTCTCAATGACTTGGAGCTGACTCGATTTGTATAGTTTATCGCAGTCTCCTACCCAGCCGCAGTTGCGAGGTTCATCAGTCTCAGTAGTGTTATTACAATCTAATAATGAGAAAATGGCGTACCGGAGAAAACCGAGTGACGTGACAATATGTGACTTGAGTTGGGGATGAACCTCTCCACGGCGGCTGGCACAAAACACTTGTCAACAACATAGCCACAACTTCCTGAAATTTGGCAGAAAGCCATCGGATGGTCTGCCTCATGTCAAATAAAATACTCTGAACCCATGGGAAGACTCCTGTGCACTCCAGGGCGCCCCTCCAAATTTATTGGGTTGATAAGAGGCCTCTATAGAAGTAAACCTGCAGAAATATGCTGGGAGAGCGATTATTTCGTGATGCTGCTAGGTTGACAAGCTATAAAAATAAGATAAGAAGCGGGAGCTACTACGGTATCTCCTAGGGAAGATATTCAAAGAGGCGCTAATTTTTCCAGCTGTTGAAGGAGCTCAAAAGATTTTATACCTGATTTCCCAGAAATTGTGGCTATGTTGTTGACAAGTGTTTTGTGCCAGCCGCCGTGGAGAGGTTCATCCCCAACTCAAGTCACATATTGTCACGTCACTCGGTTTTCTCCGGTACGCCATTTTCTCATTATTAGATTGTAATAACACTACTGAGACTGATGAACCTCGTAACTGCGGCTGGGTAGGAGACTGAGTTTATCGGCTCCGGACGTCTCCAATGGTCAAGATGCAATCAACTTACCCGAAAACTACTCGGCGTATGCTTTCCGATTCCTGAAGCTCGAAACATAGGTAACCGCGAACGACTGTCTTCTTGGTCGCCCGAGTAAAGTCTGGGATAACGTTTGGAACCTGTCGTTGCCAGCACTGGCGTCGCACGAATATTTTGCATGATTGCGGACGCGGTATGGCGCAAATTTTCAAGCAAAATGTAAGGCGCAGCGAACAAGTAGCCAGAAGCGGGTTACATGTTGGTTGCGGGTTCAAAGAGAAGACGTGGATGATACCGCGAGGCTCGTCGTGGTGATACTATTTGTACCTCGCAAATAGACACGATTGTCGAACACGCGTTTCGCACCATCATGTCCTCCGAGGCTGAGCTCAAAAAGCTAACCGTCCCACAACTGAAAGCTCTGTGCAAAGAGAAGAGGATATCAGGTCACCCGTCTCCGTATTGACCTCAGATGTCGCTGACGTAGATACTAAAGGATACTCGAAACTCGGCAAGGATGCTATCATCCAAAAGTTGCTTCAAGTTGGCACGGCCAGCAGCGCTCCTGCTCAAGTGGCCGCTCTAACCCCAGGAAATCCTACTCACGCCGATACTGCTCCTCCACCCAGTCTTGATCTTGAAGCCACAACGACGCAAATTGTTTCCGCAAGCCAATCTGCTTCTCTGAATCCGACTCCTGCTGCGGCCGAGCCCCCGCCGACTTCTCGTCCCAAGAAACGAAAGATACCCCCCGCGTCCCAAAACTCCTCGGCCGCGTCAGTTGTTCCCCAAATCCCTGACCCAGACTTGCTTGTCCCCAACACATCCGCGTCGACTACAGCTCCCGCATTCAAAGTCCCTGCTATTCCCCAAAAACCTGCTCAGGACTTGCCGGTAGCTGGCACATCCGCCCCGTCTACCGCGCCAAAGAAAAAGAAGAAAAGCACGACTGATCCAGCTGCTCGCAATGCAATCTCCTCATCATCCACGACATCCGCACCGCAGCAACGATTTCCAGATACCGATCCCATTCCCACACCGTTGCCGACGAGTACATCTGCTCTCCCAAAGACCAAGAAGCCCAAGAAGGTTCCTGCTGCCGCAACAAGCAGCGCCAATGACGATACTACATCCGCGCTTGGGCCTGTACCGAAGAAAAGAACGACTGATCCAGCTGACCCTACATCATCCAGGACATCCATACCGCAGCAAATAAATCCAGATACCGATACGATTCCCTCACCGTTGCCGACGAGCACATCTGATCTCCCAAAGACTAAGAAGCCCAAGAAGGTTCCTGCTACCGCAACAAGCAGCGCCAATGACGATACTCCATCCGCGCTTGGGCCTGTACCGAAGAAAAGAACGACTGATCCAGCTGACCCTACATCATCCAGGACATCCATACCGCAGCAAATAAATCCAGATACCGATACGATTCCCTCGGTGCCGACGAGCACATCTGCTCTCCCAAAGACCAAGAAGCCCAAGAAGGTTCCTGCTGCCGCAACAAGCAGCGCCAATGACGATACTTCATCCGCGCTTGAGCCTGCACCGAAGAAAAGAACGACTGATCCAGCTGATCGCAATGTTATCCCTTCATCATCCACGACATCCGATACCATCTTCACACCGTTGCCGATGAGCACGTCTGCTCTCCCAAGGACTAAGAAACCCAAGAAGGTTCGTGCTGCCGCGACAAGCAGCGCAAATGACGATACTTCATCCGCGTCTGGGCCTGAACCGAAGAAAAGAAAGCTCAACACGCTCGCCACGCTCGTTGTAGTAACTGCTGACACAACCTCTGCGCAGAACGCCTCCTCAAGTGAAAGGGTCGCTGCTAGTGCCTCAGATCCGCACCCACTGAACTCAATCCCCTCTTATTCCCGACCTTCGCCTAGCGTCTCCAAACGGCCTTCAACAATCAGTCCCACTAATGCGCCTCCCACAAAAAGACAAAAAGTTACACCAGTTCCTGCGTCTACAACAATGAAATTCGTCCTTCCAAGAGCAGCAGTACCAGCGACTGACATCCGATCCCCCATTCCTCCGGAGATCTCTGTCAAACCATCTCTAGCACCATCAAAGGTTGTAAAGAAGCGATTCGTGCCTCTCATCGTTCACCCAAAAAAGCCCCTTCAAACCGTTCCCGCCGTCATTCCAATCCCGAATTCTGGTGTCAGCCCGAGCATTGTAAAGTCATCCATCTCTGAAATATCATATTACCTCGATTTCCCCCTAACGCTGCCTCCGATCTCTCTGTCCACAATCACTCTGCCACCTCCCTTATCCCAAAGGAAGCGTGTACCGCGGTTCTCCCTGCTCTTAAGTCGAGTAGCCAAGGAAGACTTGAGGAACTGTGTGCTCGTGTCCCGCACACTCCGCTACGCAGGTAATTTTCTGTTCCAGTGCACGTATCATGGCTCACTCGAATGGTGCAGCATACCTCTCAGCATCTGACCGCCTAAATCGATATTTTACAGGAGAGCGACTGTCGGCGATGCAGGCGAAGTACCCCAAAATGATGATTAACATGTGGCCGTATCTGGAGCAGAGAATGCGGGAATTATTCGACCGGAAGCAGATATACGTATCCTCCTTCTTGGGCCGCCACTTTCCCATGGGCGCAAACAACCCTATTGCTGAACATCTATGGACGTCGCCAGACCATGAGAGGCAGATCGTGATTGCGATAAGGTTGTCCATGCCCCTGGACAAGTACTTGGCTAACTCGACGCAGATTTCTGCTCACGAGGCTCTTCTTTCAAGTCTCAGTAGGGGGCGGCAAGGATGGGAAGGACTGGACAGAAGGCCGGATCGTCGACGCACAGCAACTCGTGGATGAGGTTTGGAAAATCACTGTTCGCCATTCCGCCATCTCCATGGAATCCTTCTACGTGTTGGAGTCCACATGTGAACCACTTGCAGCTACGACGGACTCTCAGGCTGCGTCTCTCGAAGTCCCGGTGCGCGCCGACTGGGCTGCTTATATCGCCCACCGGGCCTCGACTTCTGTCCTGCCTGTACCGCGGCTGCTCGACTATCTGAATTGGACAAATCACGAAGAGTACCACCTCGGGATCAGCCGGTTATGGCTCAAGCGTATCGAGTCGGAGGGTGAAACGGGGGTCATGAAACGCCTCACGTCTGAGCGCTATATCCTCGCCTGTGTCGTCGGCAACAGGTGCGCTCTCCTGTGCCGACTCTCCTTCTGGTGTCTTGATGACATGCAGCCTGAGCGGACGCTGGATGTCCGCGACGCAGATGGCCCAAGACTTCGCAGGCCTCGCGGAGGGAGCACCTGCGCGCGTGACGGCCAATCCGAAAATGAACCTTTTTCTTCCTGCGTATGTTGCTCCGCTGCAGTGCGAGACAAACACCGGCTGATTTTTCGATAGACACCACCACGTTGAGAGCTTGCATTTTACCGCGCCAGTGCGTGCCGGCTTGCGACGCCCGCTCCATACTGCCCTGGCTGTTGTGCAAACTCCAGGACGAGAGTACTTTATCTTGCGGGACAATGGGATGCAGGTGGGATGTGAAGAAGACGGAGTGGCCGCGGTGTGGATGGACATTCTCGGCTGCGATAACTCGGGCGTAGCTTCCGGTGTATAATCTCATTAACTGCATTCCCGAACGACTTGGGCTCGTCGCTACAGGAATTATATTCTCTTTCTTCCATCTCGTGCTGACTGGCTCCGCCCATGATCCCAATCGTCCCACGTACCCAGCAGTGTCAGCGCCTCTCCATATTGTTAAGGCCAGAGATGATGCCAAGTTGGGATTCATCACACTTGACCGTATGGGGGGCAACCACTGGCACTCATTGACTTCCTGGCTGAGCGATGTAGCTGTCACAACCGGGCAGCCCACCTTTTGCTTCAACAGGGAAAAAACGTCGATATTGAGATCGTTACCGATGCTGAGTTGCGAACAAGAGTTACTACAGTTACAGGCTCAAACTTGTTTAATTTCAGGTGATACTCAGGGCCCGGTAGGTCCCCCGGCCTCTAGTCCTGCATAGATGGCGGCTTCTACCTCCACCCACAACATCGTATAGGTCATGTCAAAGCCCTCGGCAGGGGCAAGTTGCGTTCCAAAAACCGCTGCAATGCCGGTCGCTGGGTCGATGACGTACGAAGTGCATGCCCAGCCGCCCCCTGTTCCGAATCGTTGTCAGACTTGCCATGGAATGGCTGTCAGGACTCACATCCGCCTGAGCCTTTCTTGCGCCGCCCCGGAACATCGACGGTACTCACCATCAGGCCGTTGCTGAATTGAACGCTGCCCTCTGGCTGGTGGAACATATTCGCAAGCGAACTAGCACCGGACGTGTTGAGCGTGGGCTCGAAGAGAGCAGCTACCGATGCATCCTTCAGGATGGGATTCACCGCTGTGCCCGCTGGGAGTAAAATGTGAGAGGTCGTACTCGCAGCAGAGAGAAAACGGACCTTGGGTTTGAAGTAGGTGGCGCAAGAGTGCGAGGTAATCTTTGAGCGAAGAGAAGAGCCCCACTCCGCCGAAATGCATATTTGCTGCGGGAGGGTAAATAGATGCAGAATATAGAAGGGGCCAACTGACTCTTTTCCGGGTCTTGATTCATTAGTTGAGGTTCATTAGGTGAATTGGTGTGTCTTGTGACTTTGCCCTCGGAGTTGCGTACGCTCATAGTCAACATACGTTCCTTGAGGTCCGGCGTCAAGTAAAACGAGGCAGAGGTGATTCCCAGCGGAGCAAATATGTGGTCTTTGCTAAGTCGCGTATTGAGCAGACGCCTGCACGGATTCCGAGGTACTTACAAATATTGCTCCAAAGATTTCCCAGAAAGTCGCTCGACGATGAATCCGACATAATCAGCGGAAAATCCGTAACCCCCTTGAATCATGAGCCCGAGAGGAAGCCAAGTACCAAATGGGTATGCTTACAATCTGACCCAGGCTCAAACTTCAAGAGTTCTCCAGGAAAAGAGCCCTTAGAACAGGTCGTTTGTCGTATAATGCACGAGTACATAGTCTCCATACCTTGCTGACGCGGCAGAAAGCTGTATAATCATCATCCTTGCTGTAGATGTGATTCGTTGCTGTGGGAAAGGAGCCATAGGGTGCGCCGTCGAGATTGTATACCATACCACTTGTATGGTTCAGTAGTTGCCCAAAAGTGATAGGCGTCTTGGCGGGAGTGGTAGCAGTGGGCTTTCCGCCGGCATCGCTTGCAGTTACGATGACCGGATTGGCCAGCTCGGGAAGTATCTGGCTCACAGGCGTGCTCAGCTGGATCTTGCCTTGTTCAAGGAGCTGCAAAGCGGCGATCTGATTGATACGACAAAGAGTAAGATTTATGTGGATCTGAATCTGAGTTGTGCATACCGAAGTGACGAGCTTGGTCTGGCTACACACCCAGAAAATGGCATCTTCATCGAGCGGAGCGCTGGTTGGATCGTCGACGACTTTACGGCCTTCCTGGTGCATGAATATTTCTCCATTCTGATCTGTAACGCCGCAGAAAAGAGCCGGCACAGTTTGGCTTTCAACTGCGCGGGACTGAGGGGGGGAGAGTCTGAGAGCAGGTGACAAGGCGTACACACCAGTGACCTACCATGATACCACGCAGGGCGCTTTTTTGCTCATCGGAGAGTGAGATCATTGGACAGGGGGTAGGATATTTCGGGGAATTGGCACTTGGATTGTGAAAGGACTGGTTTTATACGAGAGTGAACCAGACGCATTCGCCGATACTGAGTCCGATGCGGTGCATCGGATGCATGAACGTTACACCCGGCCACGAGTTTGAATATCAGCTGGGCATCCCGACTACGCGTTGAGTGGATTTCTCGCGATAAGAGCCCTTCCTCGTTCTTTCTGAGGTTCTTGGAAAGTCAACCAAGTGATATCAAATCAAAAAGATTCCGGACAGACGAGGACGCAGTACACTCAGAAGGTGTAGGTTGGATGTGTTACAGGACAGTTGGTAAGTACAAAAACGTGGGAAGCGGGCTCCGCCGGGCCGATCCGAGCGACTAATCATGATCATTCGAAGGTAACCTAGCTTGCCCAGTGCCCTTTCTTCCTCCTTGAGCGTCCTCACTGAGTCACTCGCGATGACGGTCCTCGACCCGTCTGATCAGGATCCAAGTCTCATGAGCGACCCGATCAGCAGGCTCTGGTCGCTCATTACAGAGCTGGTGAGATTTCACAGTCTCTGTTCTCTGGCATTCCGTGACTGAGCTCGTGGAAGAGCGATCAACTCAACCAAAACCGCGATGTCTCAGCAGGCATCTACCAGCAGGCAGGCGGAATCAAGGTAGGAGAGTTACGTGTCCCCGCGTGAAGCCTTGTTAATCCGTGGTGTAGACGCAGGCAGTCCATGCACAGACAGGCTTCGTTCTTCGACGGTAAGCGTCTCGCTTCGCTGAATTATTGACGCGCCGCTGAATGCGCGTATTCTGGTAGATTCAATCTGGACAAACCCAAAGGTTCGTACAGCTCTGTGGACGCGATCTTCCTTTCGGTATGGATAAATCATGTAGTATGACCAGACCTCTACGATGCGGAGCTCGAGCGCATGAACTCCTCTATGGCACTGGAGAACATAGGGCTGCAGCATGACAATAAGCAGCTGAATGCGCTCATCCGGGAATACGAGCAGACGCTTGAGACGCTTATGAGTCAGTTGTTCACTTGCTCTCTGATTTTAATACACTTTTGACCACCAAATTTCTGCAGACACGTTCAGAACTCGAGCCGTGCGTTAACACGACCCCGAAATGCATCTGGGATGACTGACCCACTGCAGAGAGACGTGCAACAGCGCGAGCTTGCGCTGGCGCGCGAGTACGAGTCACAACTGCTCGCGCGGCAGGAGGACAGCGACTCACACGATCTCGGCTCGAGCACCACCGTCTACGAGGCGCTTGGGCGTATATCGCACGTCCTTCGCCAACTGCTCCGTGAGCAAAATGGCGAGCCGCCAGAGCCCGAAGTCGACCCTGCGGCCCCGCCTGCGCCGCGACCGCTACCCGTGGAAGACCGCGAACCATGGACGACCCTTGCGGCACGCGAGCCCTGGACGGCGCCCACGGTCACAGGAGCGGACCATGCGCTAGAGCGCGAGATCGAGCTCGCGCGGCTGGAGAAGGAAAACGAGGAACTGCGGCGGATGCTCGGTGTCGCGCCACGTTCTGAGCGGAACCCTGCTCACGGGGCACAGGAAGTGCATGAGCATGGAGGTTACAGTCAGGTGGGGAGGATGCAGCACCCGCAACCGCGGCCGTTCGAGCCACCGTTGTCGCTGGGAGGGTTCAATGTGCCGCGGCGGCAGCCTGGCATGAATCAGCCACCACAAGGAGGCTCGTCCCCATTGAAGAGGCGCCCGTTGGGAGCCCCATAGCCCATGTTATTACATTTGCATTCTCGTTAATCCATGGACAACGTCGCGTGCTGCGCAATCATTGCCGAAGCTAGAGCGTACCCAATGCCTTGCCCAACGCAGCAGCGGCATCGGAGACGAGCTTTGCGCCAATCTTGAGGACACTGTCAGGCTTGTCAATCAGAGGGCAGCTAGAGAGATAGAGGCCCTTACCCTGTGTGAGGACCGATGCATGTCTTGAGTATCTTTACTTTGTAGAGGTGGCTGACTTACCGTCCATCGCCATGATCGGATGCGGCGCGCCCTTGTAAACCTCAACCTCCGCTACCACTCCCACTGCATTGAGCTTCTTGCCGTAGGCTATTCCTTCGTCCCGCAGAATATCGGCTTCGCACACAGCGATCCAGGTCTTTGGTGACTTAGCAAGCAGCGCGTCGGGCGCAAAGTAGGGAGAAGCATCCCACTTCGTGTAGTCCTCCTTGTTCGGAAGATAATTGTCCCGGAACCACAGCATGCGCGCTGGGCTGAGCCAGGGGGTCAGCGCGTTCTCGGCCCAGAGGTCGTCGACGCTGGCGGTGTTATCCGTGACCGGGACGACAAGCAGCTGGAACACCAGGGGGATCGGCGGCGAGGCTTCCGCAGCCTTGAGCGCCAGAATGGCAGCTAAATTACCCCCACTGGATAGCCGGTGAGCTTTACGCGATATTTGTGGACTAGATGCATGCCTCGAGGAACCGCCGACCGCAATTCGAGTGGTATCGATGTTGAGTACGGATTTTCCGTTCTTGATGACCCAGTCAAGCGACTCGACGGCGTCTTCAACTGCCGTTGGATACCTGTGCTCGGGCGCTAGGCGATAGTCGACAGATATCACAACGCATTTGGCGCCTAGAGCTGCGTTTCAAACCAAGACCAAGACCAAAATGCGTTCAGAGATGCTGACGAGTGCACATATTTGTAGAAAAGGAATTCTCGGAGCCGATGTTTCCAAACGTCCATCCACCTGGAAAATGTGAGGGACAGGAACATATCGCTCAATAGATCGTGCCTCCGTGGAAGAAGATGAAGCAGGGCCATCCGTTTTCTGGACAAGCACCTTCAGGAGTGAAGGCACGAAATTTGGTGTGGCTCATTGCAATATCCTGGGTGCTCCCAACGGGCAGCGGGTCGGAACCTCCAGGGACAGTTGGTGCATCACGGAGGGCAGGACTCCAGGGAAGGGTATGGGGTGGGACAATCTGGGCGAGCTTCTCGTTGTGGAACTGAACATAGTCGGGATCGAGTCTCGGAATCATAGATGGGTGGATTGGTTGGGCTGCCATTGTAGTGTAGTACCAGAGAGGTCGCGAGAGGTAGGCTCGTTTCAGCCTCTATAGTATGCCTGGCACGATTTTTCTGAAGATAGTCGTTCAGAATCGTGTATACTATAGAGGCTGGAGTTTGATAACCGTAGCGAGTACAGGGTGCCTCGGAGTTTGAAATTTGACAGGGAAGCCATCACGTTTCTATCAAGTCCATCACTTGGCGGCCCAAATGACCTGCAAAGAAATGTGCGGGGCAGCTCCATATCTCATGCAGAATTCCCGAAAAAATTGGCAGGGAACGTGGTTATGTAGTGTGTTATAGTCCCCACCCAAAAGTCCCCATTATATGGCAAAGGACGGAGCCATCACATGATTCAAACTCCGAGGCACCCTCTACTCGCTACGACTATCAAATCCTAGCCTAGCGAGAGGTCGGGCTGAACATCTGAGCTGCTTTAAGTATCAAGACAAGGGCTGCCGGACCGCGATAACGGCGGGAGACGGTCCGGATTCAGAAGCCTTCGTCTCGATGCCGTTCCACAACAGCTCAGCATCATTGACACCTCCAATCATTTTCAAGTTCAATGCCGCGCTCAGAGTCCCCGCCACCGCACAAGCGCGCCCGCCAGTCATCGTCCGCTGAGCATGAAAATGGCCTGTCTCTGCCCCCGCTTTCCCTCTCCATCCTGGGTGTCGAGCCACTCGACGAATTCATCAAAGAGATCGCAGACTGGGTCCACTACACCATCGTCAATCGCCCGCCAGATCTCCAAGGGAAAATAGAGGTCGAGGCCAAGGTAGGCCTGCTGCGCGACAGGTCTTCAGGCCAGCGGTTGATGCTTCCCGTTCTTGTAGAAACTAGTGAGTCCCAGTCGTCTGCACTGCGCGCCACGTCCCTAACTACGCGTCGTTTGGTAAGTCATTGCGCCAGATAGCATTGACCTCCGGTTTGAGTCCAACATGTCCCTTGTAAGTCTCCCTCTTACGCCATGGATTTCTGCCAATGCTGTCCCACAGCAACAACACAAACACTTCAACACCCGCCTCAACGAGCTCAAGACCGCCTCCACGCAGCCGTCCTTCCCCTCCACACCACTCGAATACAGTCATCTGTACTTGTTAGACTCGTTCTACCCCACCGACAACCCGCATGACAAGGATAAAATACGGGTCACACGAAACGAAAAGACGGGGACTGTCCTCGAATGCATGCGCAAGATACGCCTCGGCGACCTCAACATATTTAGTCCAAAACGTGCGGCCGACTGGCGCGTTAGCGTCAACCTGGAAGTACCAGGTCGGCACCGTCATTACATTTCTGCAGCGTATGTTCATCCGTTTTCACCAGTATCCCACCCCGTCGGGACACCAACCCACACACGCAAAAAAGACCGCCTAAGCTATTCTCACGAAGAGTTCAGCATCGATCTGACCCAGGTCACAGCGTCTACATCGCCCGGCAGTCCAGTAGGTGCCGCCCTTTGCATCGCGTCTAATATATAACTTTGGTTTGTCCAGCCCAAGCTGCTGCATGAGCTGGAGATCGAGATCGCGCGACCCGCGCTGCTGCTTGCCACCGCTGCCAAGCGGGGTGACCCCAGTGTGCCGGAATTGGAGCGCAGCGCATTCGACGAGTTAATACGAGCGTTTGTAAACAATGCACGGATATTAGTGCGGAATGCCAGCGAGGGCTGGCAATAGTATGTTGGTGGCTGGCACTGTTGTATACTTAGGAAATGTATTTCTCTAACCTCTTGTGCCATGTTGGCGGCATCTTCCGTCGTACATACATGCCTAGCGCTTTTACATTTGTATCTACAGTAGTTATTCCCGACGTACGATCTTCTCAATGGTGAAACAAGCGCAGGGTTGTGTGCGCAAACACCATCCCATGCTCATTCGCCGCTGCGATGCATTCCGCGTCCATCACGCTCCCGTTCGGCGCGGCCAGATACCGCACCCCGCTCTTCCGCGCACGGTGCACGTTGTCGGGGAATGGGAAAAACGCGTCGCTCGAGCACGCCACACCCTCGAGCTTCGCCGCCCATTCGGCCTTCTCTGCGCTGCTCAGCGGTTCAATTGCGCCGTCGAACAGCCCCTCCCACTGCGCCTTCTCCCCGCCCTCGAGCACCTCCCCGCCGACGAACGTGTCGATCGCATTCGCCTTTTCCGCGCGCTTGACACCTTTCTTAAATGGGAGCGACAGCACACGCGGGTGGTGCCGCAGCCACCAGATGTCCGCCTTGCCGCCCGCGAGGCGCGTGCAGTGGATGCGGGACTGCTGTCCCGCGCCGAGCCCGATAATCGCGCCGTGCTTGGAGTACGCGACGCTGTTGGACTGTGTGTATTTGAGAGCGAGCGTGGCCAGGATCAGGTCCGTCAGCGCTTCAGTGGGGAGCTTCAAGGCAATCAGTACTTGTTGGAGCTTAGCCAGACAGGGCGTACGGCTTTGTTCTCCGTGACGAGGTTAGTGAAGAGGTTCGCATCGATCTTGGAGTCGTTGCGGCGCTGCCGGAGGTGGACGCCATACACTTGCTTCGTCTCGACGGCGGGCGGCGTATAGGTTGGGTCGATCTAATAGGCGGTTTGATGAGCCAATCAAAAAGCAGCGGAGGGTAGAGCTACCTCAAGAACGCAATATTTGCCACCCTTCTTCTTGGAAAGGACCTCAAGCGCCTCTGGGGTGTACCCAGGTGCGATGATCCCGTCGGACACTTCGCGAGAGATGATTTTTGCAGTTGCGAGATCGCAAGGCGCGGACAGCCCGATGAAGTCACCGAAGGACGACATGCGGTCGGCACCCCGCGCACGGGCATAGGCGCATGCGAGAGGCGTGAGCGGCTCCTTTAAGTCCTCAACGCCATAAACTTTCTTCTCGGTCTCATCCAAAGCGATGCCAACAGCCGCGCCAGCGGGCGAGACGTGCTTGAACGACGCGGCGGCAGGGAGATTGAGGGCCTCCTGCAGCTCTTTGACCAGGGCATACGAATTAAGCGCGTCGAGGAGGTTGATGTACCCGGGCGAGCCGCAGAGCACTGGGCGACGCATCAACACACGCAGGATTCCGGTCAAGCGCCCCACCTTTGAACGGCAGCGCGCCCTCGGAAACAAAGGCCTGGGCGGGCTTTTGGTGGGGATTCGCGCCGTATCGCAGCGCGATCCGCTGCACCGGGCCCGCCAGCTTCTCCTTAGAGAGCTCGGCGGACGCGTACTGCTCGCGAAAGTACCCGCTGATCGCCTCGTCGTACTGCGCAGTCATCTCAAACGCCTTGAGCGCGAGCTTACTGCGAAGATTCTGCCCGACATCGCCCTGGCCCGCGGTCCACGCCGCCAAAAACTCGGTGTAATCGGCGGGATCGGATACGACGGACACGCGCGCGTGGTTCTTGGCCGCCGCGCGCAGGAGCGTTACGCCGCCGATGTCGATCTCCTCGACCGCATCGGGGAGGGTGCAGTTCGGCTGCGCGATCGTCGACGAGAAGGGGTAGAGGTTGCAAACGACGATCGAGATGGGCGCGATCCCCTGCGATTGCAGGTCCTGCTCGTCGGACGGGATGGCGCGCGCGAGGATTCCACCGTGGACAGCCGGGTGCAGCGTCTTGACGCGCCCGCCGAGCATCTCGGGTGCCTTGGTTATGTCCGATACATCCCTAGCCCGGAATGAGGCGCCGCGCGCAGTGAGTCTGGGTAGATGCGCACTCGATAGCGATGCCCGCGTCCCTGATCTTCTTCGCCGTTCCTCCCGACCCGAGCAGCCGAACACCCGCAGCGCTCAGACCCTTTGCAAAGTCGAGGAGGCCTGTCTTGTCATATACAGACAGAAGGGCTGTAATGGTGGTTCAGTTGAGAGGGAGCCCACGACAGATGCAGGGCACACCGATTGCCTGGCTCATGCTGAGATGTCGCAGAAAAAAAGTGATCCCTGGCTCACAGCCACCAAATCGAAGCGCTGCTGTCAAAGCGGTGTCTCACGCCAGTTACTTGGCACATTAGTAGAGGCTACATACAAATACACGACACACGTATGTGGAGGAAGGAATAGTCTATGTTATAGTGAGGTTTCTAGCTCCCTGTTCCAACCGGTGATTGAATTCAAACTCGACGGGTAGGTCATTTCGAGTCTTTGGCGGCTGAAGTCCAGCAGCAGCCGCAGTATCAGTGGCATAGCTCTGAAGACGCGCCCATTCGAGCAGCACCGCCGCAAAATAGCAGTCGTTTTGGGAGTCGGTCATGATGCGCTCTGTGAACAGCTTCCCCGTTTCCTGGATCAGGCGTGCCTCTCGCTCGTGTTCCATGGCCCAGTGGATTTTCTCGACCAAATCGGATAGGTCGGGTGCAACAGGGACGTAGTGCTCAAAGGGCCTGATCCAGTCGTCGAAGTACTCCTCGAAAACTGTAGACTATACGGAAGATAAGTGTGCCGTCGAAGTAACTTCGCATGTTTCTGACCTTGAACACCAATGACCCCGATTTGAGGAGCCCCAGATAGCGCCCGGAGAATGTGTTTCCGTCAACGTCGAGCAAGTACTTGTAGTGGTAGATGTCCTCCTTCGGAGACTGCGGGCCCGTGATGTCGTACTCCTCAATGATATGGTCGCGATCGCAGCCGTCAGTACAGTGTGTTTCAGCGAAGCGCGTCATCTTCGCGTCGATGAGGTCCGAGTGGTTGCGCGCAATGTCGACAAGCCGGAAGCGCGGGAATCTGTGATAGTTCTGCCCGAGGATGTGTCCACCGTTCGACATTCCGCGCCAATCTGAATAGAGGAATTAGCTAGCAACGGGCGGAAGATAGAAAATCACATACATAGCATAGGCTTCTTGTCCTTCCAATCCACGTCGTTGGGATGCTCAAAGCTGCCCGACCACCATGATTCATCATAATAGTACTGGCAGGGCACGTTAACACTAGAAAACCTTTTCAGGTACCGCAACACACCTGGCCTGGGAAGAGAATGTCGGAGAAGCACGGTGAAATTTTGGTCATGCTCAGAAGGGGCCACAGGTCCGTCGTAAAGTCGGAGCTGGAGCTGGAGCGTAGAACTAGTAGGGAGGGCATGAAAACGGCGCGGATACGAAGAAAAGAATTTTGCGCACAAGCAATATCTGCGCTCCCATCCATAGCAAAACCCTTGTTGGTACTCAACGGATTGCATCCGCTGCGATTTTTGAACCAATCGGACGTCGGGCGCGGCTCGATGTGAAAGGGATTAGGGTCTTTCAGCTTCATTGCCTCTGCGCGTGCGCCGGGTTCTCGGTAGTCGAAGACCACTCGGGGTTCATCGCGTCCGTTGAGGAGGAAGTCCATGTTCGGGAGAACAGATACAAACTATTCATGTTAAGTTGATTTTTGTGAAAGAAAGCTAAGATTCGCAACGCACCCTTCCAATGGTCCGAGGCCAGTCGTCGTCGAACGAAGTGCCCCGATATTCCGGCATATGGACCTGATGGTCCTTGATGTTGATAGTCGTCATTCCCATCGAATTTTGCAGCATCTGCGCAGCAGTCAGCTCCAAAAGAAGCTGTCCTCCAAAATGCGCACCAATGCTCTGCCGCGGTCAATCATATCTCGGAAATGTGCTGGGTTATCCCTTGCCAGCTGATAGAACGGCTCGAAGTCCCGGTATATTTGGTCGTAGTCATCGATCAAGCACTTCTTCTCCTTCGCAAACGCAAACCATTTATCGAAGTTGGGCGGCGGCGGGCGGTCATTCTTGAGGGAATAACGCGCGGAGGCCTGTAATAGCGTCTGCGACTGCCGTGCGAAGAGCGCGTCGAGGCTCAAGCGCGCAGCTGCAACGGGGTCGACGGCGGGCGACCCATGATCTCCAGTTGGCTTTGGCGCGGACGTCGACATATCATCCTCGACAACACGGCTCGGACCTGGGCCTCCCATGAAGAATGCAACGGCTGCGAGGGCCGTGAACAAGCCGACAACGACGAGTAATGGCAGAAGGATGCGGTAGTACAAAGGTCGCGGTCGGGGCACAGAGCGCGCTGGGGGCGGACTGGGTGGTTCGTCATCGGCGAAGTTGTGGAGGCGGACTGACGGCAGCAGAGGGCTGCCAGAGCTGTCGTTGGCTGCATGCGAAGGCACGCGCGCGTAGGAGGGACCGACGAGGGGAGCGACCAGCCTCCTCAGCTGATCCATGGTAAGGGAATGGGAGAGCACTGCTCGCTACGAAATCGCATCCTTTGTAAGTGACGTTTCATGATCATAACATATATACGGAGGTAAAACGCCTGCGCGGAAACGCATCTGCATATTGAGCTTACTTTGCTCTCAGCTCGTTGCCTTGACTGATAGTGAGTCGGGTGCCGAGTCGGGTGCCCATCCCAGTGGCTCGACCCCCGCGTTAGTGGTCCAACGTTCAATAATTGGGTCAATCTCAGAAAGCGAGTTGGAGCGCAGCACCGCACAGCCACCGGGCAGTCGTGACCGCGGTCGTGTATTTCACGTTGACTTCACGACGATCGCAAGGATGGGACAACTGCAGAGCGTATAGGAGTGCAAGTTGGCACGGTTGTAGCGAGCTATATGACTCGGGAACACCAAGTCCTGTCTGTATGCACTTTCCCCTCCTACGTCCATGTGAAGTGGCAAGTCCTCTCTGTGCCAAGTCTACTAGGACAACGAGGGTCAACGTCGTTCGCGTCCAGGCTCACACACGTATGTATATGCACGCGCCCCGACATCCTATATGACTGGCAAAGGCATGGAGCGCTGCTCCGAGTCGTCCAAGCCTTCGTGATCCACGTGCGATCTGGCCGAGGTTGCAACTTGAACTCGCGTCTCACATCGATCACACTGTACAAATGTTCAGGCGCGTCACAGTCGCGAGTCCGAGAGTTGCCCTGCAACTTCACCGCCGTTAAGACATCCGCATTCTCGGCCTTCTACCAGTTCGCTCAGCACCGTACTATTCCTGGCCGGTGGCCGCACGACTCGGGAGTCGGAGATCAACCCTGTCGCAGAATTGTCACCCCCAGGGTCACCCCTCTCCCCCTCGGCTCGGATCTAGACCTTCTATATAACAGCAGGCCTGACGTTCAGATTGGACTTCCATGACGCTCAGAAAAGGTGTATGGACACTCCCCGCGGCGGCGGCGCGACCTGTGTCAACAAAGCGCCGCCCGTTGGTCGTCGGGCTTCGTCGCGAAGATCCTACGCGAATTTGGGAACGCCGGAGCCCTCTGACCCCCGACGTGGTTAAGCGCCTCGTATCTGAACATGATGTGAAGGTCCATGTCGAGCATTGTGACCGCAGGGTCTTCCGAGACCACGAGTTTGTTCAGGTACGTTCGTCGCTGTTATTCTTGTCCCCCCGTATTCCAAGCTCCTGTTGCTCAGTTGCCCCGGACACTTGGCCTCAAATAATTGCCATCTACCCGTACTGATGGACAAGCACTTAGGCTGGAGCAATGATCAAGGAGAATCTTCAAGATGCTCACATCATTGTCGGGATTAAGGAGACACCCTTGTCAGAATTGATAACCTCTCCCGTCCACGATGTCTCCGGAAAGAGTTATACATGCCCTCGAACGCACTTGATGTTCTCCCATACGGCAAAAGGTCAAACATACAACACGGCGTTGCTGTCCCAGTTTGTGGCGAATAATACCGAGCACGACGCGTTCCTCCCGCGTTTGATCGATTATGAGCATCTTACGGACGCCGATGGGAAGCGAACTGTTGGTTTTGGCTGGTTCGCCGGAGGTGTGTTCATCATGTTTGTGTGTCTTTCAATCGCACTGACCAGATGCAGTCGCTGGGGTGTTGGAATCTTTGTCCGCCATGGCTCACGCTCATCTCGAAATTGGGGTGGCCTCCCCGTTTATCGTACGCACGAGTCCGAGCATCATACCACTCGGCTGATGTTCTCGTAGTACACTCCGCGACCACACACACTCCCATCGCTGGACCAGCTTCGGGCATCCCTGAAAGATATCGGACAACGTATTGCAAACGAGGGCACTCCGAAAAAGCTCGGCCCATTCATCATCGGCCTAACCGGGTAAGCGCCTTGCTGAATCGGTGGCAAAACTCTGAGGAAATCAGGACCGGCAACGTGACAAACGGGTGTTTATCCATGCTCTCAGAACTCCCGATTGAGCGTATCTCTGTCAAGGATCTGGCAAACCTGGTCAGCCAACAAGGTAGGTTCACGGTGTGCACAACGACTTGTTAGTTGTTAATATTCTCCTTCAATGTAGCTCCCAATCTTCGCAAGGTGAGCTTATCCTCTTCGCACTTACTCCAGTTGACTCAAGTCTCTGTTAGATATACTTGGTTCACGCGAAGCCACAAGATTATCTCCAAAGACTGGATGGCAATGCATATGACCGCGAGCATTATTATGAGCATCCGCAAACCTACCGCTCGAGCTTCTCCACCGATGTTTGGTAACATCTTCCCGTCTGCCTCAATTGTTGATCTCCCTCCAGATTGCTCCGTACCTCACACTTTTCTTGAACGGAGTCGGATGGGCCCCTTCTTATCCTCGTCTGATGACAAGCGCCGACTTGATCGAGACCCTCTCTCGGGCAAAGGCCATAGGAGGTGCCCGATTCACTAACATCGGTGACATCAGCTGTGATCCTGGGGTACGAATAAATACGCCCAGGGAGAGATGGCGACGTTGACGTGAGGAACCAACAGGGCGGCTTGGAATTTTTACCTCGATCAAGCACGTTATCGGCTCCGTTCTACAAGACTCGGCCAAGCGCTCTCCCGGAATATCTTCCGTCTATTCAGATGATGGCCGTCGACATTCTTCCTGCCTCCATACCGCTCGATGCGTCGGAGCATTTCTCCACTGCCCTCTTTCCCTATCTGCAGACCCTCATCGAGCACTACCGGACCTGTGACTGGGGCACGCTTGGTCCTGCTTTGCAGAAGGCGACTATCGCCGCCAATGGCAAGCTCGTGGACAAGCACCACTGGTTGCAAGACTCTGTCCACAAGTTTCGCGTTGAGGGTCCGGCTGTGCTTGCAACTCCGCCGGCGTCCCATGTGGAGATTGTCAGCGATGACGGCGTAGTCATTGGCTCGATGGGCGTGCGGAAGAAGAAGGTGCTGCTGCTTGGCAGCGGTATGGTCGCAGGTCCCGCAGTGGAGGAGATCGCTCGGAGAGATGATGTCGAATTGCTTATCGGTTAGTTTTCTTTTCCAGCTCGGAACATGTACCGAAAGACTTCATCCAGCCAGCAACTCATATCTCGAGGCCCAAAAGCTTGCTCAGCATTATGACAACGTTCGGTATCGAGTCATTGATATGAAGGAGGAAGACAGCTACGCGAAGCTTATTGCAGAAGCAGACCTGGTGATCAGGTCTGATATGTCCTCTGGACCGTCGAAGAATCGCAGTTGACTCCTCTAAGCCTTCTACCTGTTGCCTTTCACACTGTCGTTGCTGGGAAATGCATCAAGCACAAAAAACACATGGTCACTGCGTCGTATATTACCCCCGCCATGAAAGCTTTACACCAAAAGTGGCGCGCACATCCACCACTTTTCTATACGTACTCACTCTATGTCTCAGGGCGTTGGAAGCGGATGTACTCCTCCTCAACGAAATCGGGCTGGACCCCGGGATCGACCATTGCTCCGCGATCTCCCTTATATCGAAGCTCAAGTCTGAAGGAAAGCGCATAGTGGCGTTTACTTCGTTCTGCGGCGGGCTGCCTGCACCCGAAGTTGCCGCGGGTCCTCTGCGATATAAGTTCAGTTGGAGCCCGAGAGGTGTTTTGACTGCGGCCCTAAATTCCGCCAAGTATAAACTTGTTAATGAGGCAAGGATCTACGAGATGCCATGGATTTTGCTACTGTCTAACCATCTTCGTTTCAGATTTGGAGCATCCCGGACAAACAACTTTTACGCCGCTACTTCCCTTCGGTTCCCATCACTAAGGATTTTGCGTTAGAGGGCCTGCCGAACCGCGATTCTCTGCCATACGCGAAGACTTATGAGCTCGGCGATATCCGCACGCTGTTACGCGGGACGCTAAGGTAGTTTCAAGCCTTTTCGGCTCCACCTTTGGATCTTGAACCTCTGGATGCAGATATCCTGGATTCTCAAGATTGATGCAGTCTTTCCTGACCCTCGGGTTTTTGGAAGTTGACAAGACCATCCGGCTTGAACGGTGGTCCTCTTTCATTCGGCAAAGCCTCGAGCTCCAAGCACCGCTGCTCGACCCGTGGACTACAGTTGTCAAGGACGCTCTCGATCCAGAAGACATTGACCAATTGCACGAAGCACTCGAATGGCTGTCATTGGTCCCATCAAGCTCTGCGGTCCCTGGCCCCATGCCGCCCCTTCCATCCGAACGCATGTCGCCGCTGGACATTTTCGCGTATCTGCTCTCCTTCAAGCTGCGCTACCTCCCGCACGAACGCGACATGGTCATTCTTTCGCACGAAGTAATAGCGTTCAAGCCCGGCGGGAGGGAAGAGGTGCACAACTCATCGCTCATCGCGTACGGAACGCCCGAGGCCACCGCGATGGCACGGACGGTCGGCCTCCCCGTGGCTATAGCTGCTCTGAACGTCCTGGATGGCAACATTGCGGTTCGCGGAGTTACGGGCCCGTCGGACCCCAGCATATACAATCCGGTGCTCGGCCGTCTGGAGGAGGTGGGGCTGGGGATGAAGGAGGTTATCACCACAGGGAAGTCGGTTGAGGGAAGCCTGATACCTGGAATGCATATAACTGATGCAGATGAAGATGAAGAGGATGTTGAATGGTCTAAATTGTAGCAAGCGCCCAGGGACGCCAAAATATCACTTGTACCTTCGCATAATAGCCAATGCTTAAAATCAAATATGGTTTCGACGAAAGTTTTCGTAGCAGGTCCTTCACCGTGATCATCGATCTTGTGGCAAGCCGACCTCCAGGTCAGTGTATTATCTACCCGCAATCATTTCTAGAAAAGATCCTGGAGGCGACACAGTTACTCCAGGCACCTACCATAGGCGTAGCCAACTCCAGTACACTATAGTACATTTGGAGGAAACTTTGATGGCTTCCCCTGTGTCTTTTACTGTCGTGCACTCTGATTGCGCGGCTCGTGCTACTCGACGCGTCGTTCTCAACGCAGAAACGTTCAAGGCCACAAAGTTGTCAACAGGTGATGTTGTCGCCGTTTTCGCTCGCGACTCCAAGGTGAGGACGGATTATCGCCTATTTTATCAGCAAAACCTCATCGAACCAGGATTTTGCAATCGGTGTTGCGTGGCCTTCCTCCGAATTGGCGGCCCAATGTAAGTAGCCATTCAGAACCAGATAACTGCACGCTCCTCATGCTCTCTTGCAGATGTCTCCATTTCAACGTCCCTCCTTCTTACGGCCGGCCTTCAAAACGGGCAGCAAGTCATAGTGTCTCCCCTTCCTAAGACGGCCTCTTCGAGCAACCCTCTTCGCCTGCCGGGGCTGAATCAGATCAAGGACGCGGTTGAGATACGGTTGAAGGAGGTGCTAAGGGACAGAACTCCCGATGGTTTACCCGGAGGGAAGCGAGGCGACTGGCTCAAATTATTGCTTCGAGAAGCCCTAGGTGCGTGGATACTCCTCCATATGTGTTGTTCTCACCGGAATGCAGTGGATCTCAAATATGTCACCTCTAGGCAGATCGTCGAGGTTATATACGAACAGAAACTCCGCCAGTTCATCGTAACAAGTCCGTCGTCCCAACAATCTTCAGAAAAGTTGGAATTCAAGTTTGATGCCCTATCCCTCGACACGCAGCCGCAACTGTGGACTGTCGGATGGGATACATCTGTGTCCCTTGCTGGGAATACAGACGATGCTGCCGCACACAATTCCTTGGTATTGTTCATGTTACACACATAATCCTGGCACTAATGTTCGGCGCAGCCCGAAGTGGAGTTGTTGGCGCAAGGGGATGAAAATTCCGCCTACGATTCCGTTGGCGGATTGAATAAGCAGATAGCTGAGATCAGAGACCTCCTCGAGCTTCCGCTGACGCGTCCGGACCTCTTTCGATATTTTGGTGAGTCCTGAACTGCCAATATCTTCCAGAAACCTCAATGGCCATCCTCAGGTCTCAAACCCCCTCGCGGCATTCTGCTACATGGACCGCCGGGCACAGGGAAAACGCATCTAGCGCGCGCTATTGCTGCGTCTACAAAGTCTGCAGTACTGGTAATCAACGGTCCTGAGCTCTCCTCCGCGTATCATGGAGAAACAGAAGCAAAATTACGAGACGTATTCAAGGAAGCGCGAGATAAAAGCCCGTGCATTGTCGTTCTTGACGAAGTGGACGCGTTGGTTCCCCGAAGAGAGGATGGTGCAGGGGGAGAGGTTGAGAAGCGCGTGGTAGCAACGCTATTGACCATCCTGGATGGAATGGAAGACGGTGGCGGCGAGCACAGTAGAGTCGTTGTTATCGGGACAACGAATCGCCCCAATGCCATTGATCCTGCTCTGCGACGGCCAGGTCGATTTGACCGTGAGATCGAGATAGGTGAGACTCACTTTATTCTTCCATTTCTTCTCATGTACTGAACTTTTGTCGAGGTATCCCGGATATCGATGCCCGCTTTTCCATTCTTCAAGTCCTTCTTTCGAAAACTCCGCATGCGATATCTCGAGCCGACCTGCTGACCATTGCCTCGCGGGCCCACGGCTACGTCGGTGCAGACTTGAGTGCCGTGGTTCGGGAAGCTGGAACGATAGCAATCAAACGCTGGCTTGGCAGCAGCCCGCAACATTCTTCAGAAACCCCGCAGAATGGATTGACCCTGACACTTCAGGATCTCGAGGCGTCGCTGCCGTCCATTCGTCCTTCTGCGATGCGCTCCGTCTTCGTGGAGACTCCGCCGATTCGTTATTCGGAAATTGGCGGCCAGGCAACCGTTATTCAGAAGCTGCGAGAGGCGGTCGAATGGCCGCTGCGGCATCCAGATGCTTTCTCGCGTCTCGGCGTAAGACCTCCCAAGGGTGTCCTGCTGTATGGGCCCCCGGGTTGCAGCAAAACTGTGCTCGCGCGTGCTTGCGCCTTTGAGTCTGGCGTGAACTTTATCGCTGTCAAAGGGCCCGAGGTATTGGACGTATTATCGAATGTCCGCAGACTTCTCACCACTATGTAGGTTCTGAACAAATTTGTTGGAGAGTCGGAACGTACGATACGAGAAATCTTCAGAAAAGCTCGCGCCGCCGCGCCCTCCATCGTATTCTTCGTGGGTCTTCCGTTCTGCCTTCCTCTCCAAGCTAACTGTTACCGCAGGATGAGATCGATGCCCTAGCGACCTCCCGCACGTCCTCAGACACCGAGTCGGGTTCCTCGCACGAGGGCGTCCTTACGAGTCTTCTGAACGAGATGGACGGCGTTCAAGAACTTCTTGGTGTCACCGTTCTCGCGGCAACGAATCGTCCGGATGCCATCGTAATTTTCACCTTCTTCGATCACCTCACATCGGTACTTATCGCTCAATACTCAGGACTCGGCCCTCATGCGCCCCGGCCGCCTGGACCGTATCCTATACGTCGGGCCGCCCGACCAGCACGGGCGCGAAGAGATCCTCCGCATCCGGATGCGTAGTATGACTACTGCTCCGGATGTCGACGTCGCCGAGATCGCCCGCATGGTACGCGTTCCTGCAGCTGCACCGCTCCTCCCTCCGCTGAGATGCGCGGATGTTTCCAGACGGCGGGCTGTTCAGGCGCCGAGATCAGCGCGCTCTGCCAAGAGGCTGCGCTGCTGACGATGCAGCAGGACATGAATGCTCCCCACGTCAGTGCCCCCAGCTATGCTACCCCAGGGCCAACCGCATCCTCATACTACGCGATCTCTGTTTAGGTTCCCCACGAGGCATTCGTCGCAGCGAGCAAGGGGCTGAAAAAGCAAATCACGCCTGCCGTGCTCCAGAAATTTGAAAAGTGGAAGGGAGTTGCATAGAGGTGAGCGGTGGCCGATCGCCCTCAAATCGGCTCTGCTCGTGTTATGTCAAGTCCACCCAATGCAACAATCTGGGACCCGATATCGATGAACAAGTGCAAGTGGCCCAAAAGTGGCCACCAAATATAGTAACGGGAACCCGACCCCGTGGATGTGGAGTTGAGGACTTGTCTTGGAGGGGTTTTGAAACGGTGCTTCAAGGCGGAGCATACAAGTTGTGCTGAGCTCCTGTCGGAGATGAAGAAAGCGTGCATGTCGGCAGGGTGGTGTAGTCCGAACCAGGTCTGAACAGGCGCGTTCTCGGCACAAGCCTTTGCTTTAAGGTGGACGCGCACTGCCATAGGGCCGGGTCGGCGCCACACCGCGGTATCTTCCGCGGTATCTTCACCGACATAAAAAAAGTGTTTGAGGCGCCAAGCACAGTCTGTGCAGGCGAACATACGCGACGCGTCGTTGCGTCGCGTCTTCCCCCTTTCGGCTTGCCTCCATCTCACATAAATGCTCTTTCTTCTTTGTTGTAGTTCTTTTTCCTCGTCTTCTAAGTACCAGGTACCTATACTCACACAATAATCTGACTGACAACATCTACTTTCTCCCACCCTCACCGCTTTCCTACTTAATTTAGCTCCTGTAAGTACTTAGTAGCTCATGTATGCTCGGGGGGCGGAACAGGAGAGCTCTGGCGACCAACCGATTCACATTCATCCAGAAATCTCTGTCTTCCCTGAATGGATCCGGTTCCTTTGCCGCAATCTTTCTTGAACTCACAGTTCAGTCCTGCTCAGTAACACGCAAAAACCTGTGCGCATTGCCCAAATGATGCCACATAAACGTAGGTATAACTAGACTGGATCAGTAAATAACTAGCAATCGCTGTAAGTAAGTATGGATGGGGTACGACGGGCTCTACAAGTGGGCGGGGAGAGGAGGATGGGACGGCAAATGCCGAGGGTAATACACGAGCGCCGAAGGGATGGGAATCTACACTACAACACTACACTACATTGCTTCAATTACAAATGCAGGAGGGGAAGAGCGGACAAGGAGAGGGATTCGGAGCAGGACAGAGCGGTCGACCGATTACTCGAAAGAGAACGTGACACCCTGCACACGCAGCATATCCTGTGCCATGAGCGCGCGTTCACGCCATCGCGCTACGTCCGCCTGCAGGTCCGCCACGGTCCCCTCGAGGTCGAGCTTGTGCGCGAGCTTGCGCTTGCGACTCCTCCGAGCGGCGATCGTATTCTGTCGACGTTTGTGCTCGATGCGCTCGGCCTCGCTGGCAGTCGGCGACAATGCCGCGAGCTCTTCCTCGTCCGCGTCGGCGAACGCCTCTGAGTGGGCGCGCTTTTTGGCGATGGCGGAGGTGATGACCTTGCGTGAGGTCGCGCTCGGCGTCATGTAGTTGCGCTTTTGCGTCGGCGCATCGAGGGGGATGAGTGCGTCGGGCGTCAGATGCTTACGCGTGCCGTTGACGCTCGGGCGCTCGCGCATGGGATAGCGAGGGGCATCCGGAACAACGCTCTTAGTCGTAGGGGCAGGGAATACGTTGCCTGCAGGCTCAATCACGGGAGTTCCGCTCATCGTCCAGAGCTGATGCTTCTCTTGGGCAACGGGCTTCTCGATGGGGGCGGGATCATCCAAGGTGCCGCCGAACAGGTCACCGGCGGCGATGAGCGGGCTGTTGCCACTGAAGTCGTGCTCGTCGCGCATGAGCGGCGTCTCGAGGAACTCGCTGAACGGCGTGTCCATCGGACTGGTCTCAGCAAAGTCGTTGAGGTCGTCAAATAGGGGCGATGTGAAGTACTCTTCGCCGCCGAAGAGCGGCTCAGCAGCATAGTCGCCGAAAGAGAGGTCGTCGGCAACGAGGGGCGACGCATCGTCAAAGCTGTCGCCGTAGCTGCGGAACTCGGGTGAGGCTGCGGGTGTGGGGTAAGCTGCTGCGACAGGGCGACGCGGTGAGGGCGAAGATGTACCTAACCAGTCGCCGAGCTCGCGCACATGCTCCGATATGGTGGTAGGCGGGATGGTAGCCTCCTGCGCGACCGAGGCAGTGGTATCAGGCTTTTGTGCAAGCATGGTCAGATAGTTGTTGCGGAGCAAGCTGAAATCGGGTGGTGGGGATGGTCTGAGAGGGGTGGAGCGGTTAACTACGGTGCGCGGTGGTGGAGGGAAGTTCTGGGGGATGCCATAGTGGGCGGCGAGATCCTGGGTTGAGGCGAAGACCTTAGATGTCCGAAGATGGGTGCCGGGTGTGTTTATCGCGACATTCGAGTCGGACGTAGGAGAGGAGCTCGGGAAGCCATTGAAACGAGGTGCCGGGGACGGTGGACGGAAAGAGGCCGAGGGGTTCACTGACGGAACATCTTGGCACTTATTGTCGGTAGTGTTGTGGACCGGGGCGGAAATGGCGACTGGTGGTAGAGTGTGAGGGTGGATGGTTTGGTGAGACGGCAACTCGAAGTGCGGCCTGCGTCTGAGGGCTGAAGTCAGCTTGGAGTGTTCAAACTCGTCATCAGAGTCGCTCGCTGTCGAGGACAGCATGGGGGACGTGTCCCAATGGGGCTGGGGCGGTGGACAGGCCGCCGATGATGAGGACAGGTGATTCGGGCTGGTCCAGATGTGACTCGAAGCCCAGTTGGAGCCCGAGGGGTCCACGACCGCGTTCATTGTACGATGGACGATATAGGGTGCACACGACACGAGGACGGGACCAGTATAATATCGCAGCAAGATACGAGCGGGAGGGAACTCACAGATGCCTCAGATAACTGGGCCAAGGACGGCTGAGGCAGCGCGAGTCTGCTTCAGTCGTGTGGTGGAGGTTGGTGACAAGGCCAGGTGCCGACCCGAATGACTCGACCCCGCTTATATACCCCGCCTTTTCAAACTCCGCCATCAGCGCCCGCGGCTGTGTCCCAGCGCCCATCTTCACAGCAATATGCCACTCCTGCCTGTCCATGGCTGCTCCTCTCTGTCCTCCCTGTCCTCCTCGACCGTGTTGAACGCAGGCTGGGAGCTATCAGGCTGGGGAGCCAACCCTTCAAGCCAAATCCCAGTCCCGACACAACTGGCGCACAGCCACGCGCTGCCACGCCCGATTCTTATCAACTGCGCTTGCAACACGCGGCGGACACGTACAAGCCACGCAATGCGCAGACGTGTGGACTTAGATAAAGACTTCGAGACCATCTTTCTCTCGTCCCTGGGACACCGAAATTCTGCAATGCCTGAAATCACTAGCAAAGGAGCGCAATCTTCCATGTTGCCTATATAGCTCTTGCAACTTCAATCCCTGGTTAATGCGATCTCAGGCTCCGCGACATATCAAACATTTAAGACCCGACCTGGGACTTGCCAATGTTCACTCGCGATCCCACTTCAACACTTGTCGCTGTCCTGCTAGCCCTCGCATCACAACAGCGAAGCCCTCAAGGTGCTGGGTTGCGGTGTGCGTCACCGGTGCCTAAGCGATGAACAGTCTCTGTCTGCTATCCTGCTAGCCCTCGCATGCGGCGAAGCCTCTGAATCTCCTGGTGTCGGGCGCAGTGTGCAGTAGTTCTGGATACCGGCTCTTACCCGAGCGATAAACAGTCATTGTCTCTGTCCTGCTATGCGTTGGTATCAGCTTTTGACCAGTCAAGCGATACAGTCCTTGTCGCCGTCCTGCTAGCCCCTGCATGCCCTCCAGGTGTTGGGCCGCACTACATCCTGGAACCGGCTTCTGACTCAAGCGATGGAACAGTACCGATGTGCTGAACACAACGACCGATCTCAACGCCTAGAAACGCTGCGCCGGTTTGCAGGCTCCACCAACACACTTGCCTTGGCCCAATGCATGTCCTTCGCTCCCGACACTGAGACATCGCCAGAGGCACTCAATTTAGACGTGGTTGCAGGAGAAAATCCTGGAGGGCGAACAGACACACACAGGACGACTGGTCAGAATGCATTTTTCAGCGGATCGTTTGCCCGCTGCTGCCGGCCTTTGCGGTAAGCAGCAACAAATCAGTTTGCTCTCCCCGACACTAGAATTGTAGGGATTGTTCTTAGGGTGCCTCTCATGCCATCGCACCTGAGCATCGTTGTACCGCATGGAACCAAACCTCTGTATTTATATATTTTAGCGACGGTAAACCAGTGCCCGCCTTTTTTCCCTCGAAGCCGATTTGGTCCTGTTTGAATGAGTAGACCGGCATCTTCAGCTAATTCTCGATCGACCGCTTGGGCACACTCTCGCTCGCGCCCACCCGTACTGGCCCATTGACACCTTCATCACCTATGGCGAGCTCCAGCGCTAAGGGAAAAGGCAAGGAGCCCGCGCCTCTGGCCCCCCTGCCCGGCCCCGCTTCGGGAAGCGCAAATCCCGCTGCTTCGCTGTCTGCACTGTGGGCCTATCTTCTCCCGGCTCTGAACCACATCGTCAAGAGCCCGACCAACGATGCGCACAAGGCGCCCGCGATCGACATCGGGTTCTACGCCGGCATCCACACCGCGTGCTACAACTAGTAACGTGGCTGCCGCTTCTGCTTGCGAGCCTGACCGTTGACGCGCGCGCAGCTTCACGTCTCAAAGCGAGAACAAGTCGAGCGCGCGGGCGAACGACGAGCCTGCGAGCGGCACGGATCTGTATGAGCAACTCGACAAGTACTACATCGACGCGGCGCGGGAGGTCCTGCTCGGCGCCCCCCAGGACGACTCTACGCTCATTCACTACATTGTGCCCTGTTTCAACCGCTTCTCTGCCGGGGCGCTGTCTGTCAACCGGCTGCTCAACTACGTCAACCGCCACTACGTGCGCCGATGCGCGGTAGACGAGGACAAGGGCTGGCTACGGCTCAACGACGTCCTGGAGTCCGTAGCGAAGACCATTACCGTCGACGACTCGCGGGAGAAGATATCGGAGAGATTGAAGGAGAAGCGGACGGACGAGCTGAAGAGGTGGGGCTACAGCCCCGACGGCTCTGGCGTCACTCTGGCCGCTGCTGAAGCCTGCGCGGAAGCGGCGAGCTCTCCCGAGCGCATTGTCTCCGTCGCCTCCCTCGCGCACCGCCGCTTTCGGACCGAAGTTTTCGAACCTCTACTCGCTGTCCCCGTGGTCAAGGGGAAGAAGACGAAGAACAAGATCCCCAAGTCTACCTCCGGCGCCCCACCGCTGCCGAAGGGTCGTCTGGCGCGTGCTGTGAAAGAGCTGCTTGAATCCAAGGGAGGGGACGAGGAGGAGAGATCGCGGCTCGTAAAGGACCTCGCCGCTGCGCTTCGAATGGTCGGCGTCCGTCCGGAACATCCGCTTCGTAAGCGTCTAGATAAATTCATGGCTTCCGCTTCGTACATCGGGTAACATACCAGCCCTGGCTTTCTAAGTTGGTGGATACGCATTTCCGCAATGAAAAATAAATAATCCCAAGGTATGTTGCTACATCTCTGCCCATCGTTGAATACTGCGCAAGGAAATAACCAGGATTGGCATTTGGGGCAGCCTTCTCAGAACGTCGCTGTGGCATTATGTTGCAGACGTGCCCACTCAAGCAGCACCAACGCAAAATAGCAGTCGTTCTGGGAGTCGGTCACCACACGCTCAACAAACAACTTGCCCGTTTCCTGAATACGACGCGCCTCGTCGTCGTGCTTCATTGCCCAGTGGACTCGCTCGACCAAGTCTGAGAGGTCGGGGCGCACAGGTATGTAGTGTTCGTACGGCCGGAGCCAGTCGTTGAAATACTCTTCGAACACCGTTGACTTTGAAAACCAATCAGCACGCGCACATAGATGAGCTCTGGTACAATAAACCTTGAACACCAGCGAGCCGGATCTCAACAAGCTGAGGAATCGACCGGAGAACGTGTTGCCGTCGACATCAAGGAGGTATTTATACTTGAGCACCTCGTTCCTCGAGACGCGAATGCCGGTTATGTTGTACTCTGCGATGATGCCCAGGCGGTCGCAGTCGGCTGTGCAGTGCCCGTCAGGGAAATGCGTCAGCTGCGCGTTAATGAGGTCCGAGTGCTTTCTGGCGAGTTCGATGAGTCGGAAGCGCGGGAAGGAGCGGTAGTTCTGCCCGACGATGTGACCACCGTTCGAGGCGCCACGCCAGAAGAGCTGCGAAATCTTGTTGCTCCATGCGATATCGTCGGGCTTCAGCTTGAGGGACCATCGTGACTTGCGGTAATAGTACTGTCGACACGAGATAAGCTGGAGCGGATGATGGCATGAATGGAAGGCATACTTGGCCCGGGAATAGAATGTCGGAAAAACAGGGCGATATCTTAGTCATGCTCAAGAGAGGCCATAGATCCAGCGTAAAGTCAGAGCTGGAGCTGGATTGCAGGACTAGACAGGTCATGAGAACAACACCAAGACTGAAAGGAGTATAGATCTCACAAGGAATATCGGAACTTCCATCCCTAGCGAAGCCCTTAGTTGAGCTTAGAGGGCTGCACCCGTTTCGTTCTTTAAACCAGTCGGACGTGGGGTGCGGTGCGATGTGGAAGGGATTGGGGTCAGATACATTATTGGCCCTATCGAATGCGCCAGGTTCGCGGTGGTTGAAGACAACACGAGGTTCGTCGCGTCCGTTCAAGAAGAATTCCATGTCTGGAAGTATAAAGTTGAACTACGATGAGATCGTCAGTGGCTAATGGACATTCCATAGATGCGGTATATGCACGTTTCTCAAGGTTATCGGCAGGTCATCTTTTGAGTACGGAGTCCCGCGGTAAGGAGCCATTACCGTTTTCCCGTTTTTAATGTTGATTGTGGTGAGGCCGATGGCTTCTTGCTTGCGGGGCGATATCAGCCCCATGGCTTCACGCAACATCTGCAACAAATAAGTGATGAAGCGGAGATAGCGTCCAGAAATCAAGTGGTACCTGCTCTCGAGCACGATCGATCATACTCGAAAAATGTATTGGGTTATCCCTTGCCAGCTCGTAGAACGGCTCGAAGTCGCGGTGTATTTGGTCATATTCGTCTATCAAGCATTTATGTTCCTGGGCAAAACTGAACCATTTATCGTAGTTCGGCGGTGGCGACCGGCCCGCCCTTAAGGAGTAGCGCGCTACAGCCCTGCTAAGCGTCCGCGATTGCCGTGCGAGCAGAGCATCCACGCTCAATTGGGCCAGTGCAAGTGGGCTCTCAGGATCGAGGTTGGGGGCCGTGATAACATCGGGGACGATGCTTGAGGTGGCTTGCGTCTTTGTGGAAGGACTCGAAGGTCTTGTATCCGCTGTAGGTGGGCTCAACCAGAAAAGAACGAGGCCCGCCAGGATCAAGGCCGCGAGTATCCAGTGACGCCAGGGCCATCTGGACGGGTTAAGCCCACGGGCGACACGGGCCATGTATAATGGCGTCGAGTCGGACGGTCAGGCTCTTGCTTGATGCATGAATGGCGTGGACTGTGAGTGACAAGCTTGGAAGTTGCTTGGAAGCATTTTCAAGTCCGATCACCATACCATTGATCCGGTGATCACAATGCATCGATCACAGGCGTGTCGTGTAAAAAAAAAGTCAGACGCGCTCAGTTTTGTTAACCTATTATATGAGGTATCTGAGCCATACAGTGAGGAATCTCTACGGAAGTTGCAGAGCCTGCGAGCTTTCCTTCTTTTCACTGAAAGATTTCTGTCAAAGACTCTGAACTTTAGATACACCGACGGTTCGAGTCATTGCTCGTTTGCCCCAGGATTCGTGACCGAGTTTCAAAAATTGGAGATGGGCTTTTTGGTTAGTTGTTCATTTCTCCCGGAGCCTTACAATCAAAACGTCGCGTTGACTGCCCTCAGGGAAAGGTTTACAGATGATTTGTGTGTGCGGGTATGCTTGCGCTTTAGCTTCGCGCAAGATTACCAAAGGCTGGGGATGTAGCCAGGGAAAAGAATGCCCACAGAGCTGGATTCGCGAAGGTAGTGTGAGGCGACAGTTTCAGCGCGCGAGCAAAGCAAGAGAGGGATAGAATAGCCTCATGTCAGTGGCATCCGGATCCGAGCAAGAACATGAAGCAAAGTCCAAAAAAATCCGGCCGGTGCAGTATGTCGCAGCGGAAGCAGCAGTTATCTTCGTTTAGCCATCTGAACAGTGAGGTTATCAATGTACATCTGCAAGGTCTCATTGCCCGACGTCAGCTTATCCACCTCTTTCTGGACAGTCTGCACGCGATCCAAGATGGCTGTAGATTTTTCGGTCAGATTTGGGTATTACGAAGCGACCAAGACCGACTACGGAGATCTTGCTGAGAGGCGGTTATCTCTCTACAGGAGACAATTGTTAGAGGGACAGATAGCAGAGTGGCCGGTCAGACGGACTTGAGAAGCTGTTCTTTCCTGAGGGTATCTTTTATGATGTCGCCTGCTGGCGGCGGCGATGCAATGCCACCCCAGCCGTCGTCGATGCCAGACATGACCGTTAGTAGCAACTTGTGATCAGAGTTTGAAGCACATCAGCTTAGTCATCATCGCACTGACGCGTCGCGTTCACATTGCACACAGTCAGACACAGACTCAGCGCTCAGCCACAACATGTCCGACATTCTCCTTGCCTTCAAGGTCGGCGTATCATCGTTTAGCTACCTCGCACTTCTCACATGAGCAATCAAAGGCTGGACGAGCGTTCCGCAGGGAAAACACCAACTTCGTTGACCCCAGCCCAGTCAAGGGCGCGATAATCCTCACCGCTGGTGAAGACGGTCTCTTTCATTTCACTTGGAAGAACAGGACCTCCGGTGTCGTGGATGAGGTAGGAATCTCGTTCGGCGTGGTGGAGGGTGCCACTCACCTTCTCCATAGGATTTGATCCTGTTTCCCTCCGACGCATCTTTCGTCAAGGTGCCTCATCCAACGGGGCGCGTGTACGTCCTCAAGTTCTCCTCATCCAACCAGAGGCATTTCGTAGGGCCTTTTATTATCCGATCTTGTCACTCATACTGATCATCGTGGTCTATAGTTCTGGCTGCAGGTGCGATTTGTCGTCTGCTTCACAAATCCCGCTTCCTCACGGTCCATCAGGATGAATCCACGGCCAGAGACGAAGAATTCGTCGTTAACATCAACCGGCTTTTGGAGGACCCCGAATCCAACCTTGTCTGGAATACCGCAGGCGCCGCGACCTCTCAGCCACAAGCATCCACGTCGTCGGCGCATGCAGCTCCTGCGGCCGCGGCTTCCTCGTCGTGCGCATCTCCGCTGTTTCTTCAATACATTTGACCGAGATAAGTAGGGCAACTGCGCCGCTGATTCCCCCGGAGCAACTTGCGCAGCTCCAGGCTTTGTTGGCTGAGAATACTAGCACACCTACGGCCCCAGGTGTGTCTCTTTATTTTCTATCGTATTGACACCCACTTAATATCAGCTGTCACAGAATACTCTTTGACCGATATTCTGACCCCCGCGAATCTGACGCCATTGTTCACCTCCCATCCTGAATTAATCTCAACCTTGTTCCCTCACCTCCCTCCTGATCTCCCCACTCCCCCGTCTGCAGATGCCCTCCAACGCATTATCAAGTAAAACAATACGCTCTACGACTTTTATGCCGATGCTGATACAACCATTAGCTCTCCTCAGTTCCGTTCCGCTGTTTCGAGCTTCGACCAGGCACTCAGGACAGGTTTACTTGGAGGTCTAGTGAGACAGTTGGGATTGCCGGACGAGGCGGGCACTGGACTAGAGCCGTTCTTGAGGGCAGTTCAGGAGCAGGCCAATAACTCAGGGGGTGGGGACGACCGCATGGAGACGGATTGACCTCGCATTCTGCTCGCATCTCATGTCGTCTTAACTTCTCGACTCGTTTATCACAATGAGAACTTGAAAACGCGTTATTTCGCGCTATGTCTGCCTCATTTACCCTTCGATCACACCACTTGTTTACTAGAGTCCTTCTTCTAAATAGAACCTCCACCATCGATGTCGTCTCGCGTATGGACCATGTCTGTTGAGCAGCGGGAAGCTCTGATTAAGGCAGCTTTCGAAGGCAAGCACACGGATGGATGGTGGCGAAATCTCACCCAGCCACTTGCAGCCAAGCAGCACACTTACAGCCCGTACTCCAAATTCCCTGTAGGGGCTGCTCTCTTAGCTGCAGATGGCAGTATCTTCAAAGGCGCGAATATAGAGAATGCATCGTACGGTGTGAAAAATTGCAGATGGCTCCATACCAATTCCTCAACACCTTGAAGGCGGTACGATATGTGCAGAGCGAACCGCGATTGTTAAAGCAGTTGTGCGTCGATTCAATCGATTCTCCTGCCTGCTCACAACTCATAGAGCGACGGCAACAAATCATTTATCGCGTTGGCAGTTGTAACGTATGTACATCGACATCACCGCCCACAACGACGCATCTCATGCCATCTCACTCTAGGGATGTCCCTTTGGCGATCTCCCCGTGTGGGATGTGCCGTCAGGTCATTCGAGAGTTTTGCGCGGCCGACATGCCTATCCTCCTAGTGCCCGGCGATTACCCAAAGCCACCCGGCGACGATCAGGAAGGTAAGCCCGGCATCACTGCTGGGGGGGTAAAGGAGACAAGTATCGGAGAACTCCTGCCAGACAGCTTTGGTCCGGAACAGCTTGAACTGCCTCGAACCGGCGGGTGTGTCGTACAGCCTCCTTGATTTACCTCGCTACGTCTGACATCCAGAAAGTGGCAGAGCCTGACGGAACTGAATTCGTTCGCGTCCTTCCTGCAATCTCCTCCGGGAGTCAGTCTTTGTGTACAGATCCGACTTTGGAAGCCGACAGCTTGTATTGTGTGTCCCGGGCGCTTAAAATCCCTTGTTCTCTTAACACCTCGGCTCCCTGAATACATTGCTATTTCCGCCGAGTGCCCATATCCCAATGAAAGACCTTCCCACCAAGGCTAGTCGGCGGCGCGTATCATATCATTCGAACCTGTCGGCGCCAATTGCTGTTCATTGAACTGATCCGTGCGTCTTTGGAACATCGAAGAGCGCATCGATTGCGAGGCCTTGTTCCTTTGATAGAGCTTGGATACAGCCTTGATTGAAAACCCTTGCATGATCGCGTCTCATCTTCACCCAGACTATGTCGCTCCTTATTCCTGGCGTTCTTGAAGGTGGGGTCCCACTGGCAGGCGATGCACAGGACGATGCACTTGCGAGCTCAAGCTTAGAGGCAAGCCTGATCGTGCTGTGTTCCAGCTAGTACTGAACCCGTTTAGTTTGATTTGATGCTGGAGCCCGACGTCTCCGCTCCCCCAGCGTACGTGCAGTACGACGAGTACCCTCCGCCGTACCAACACACTGTCAGCTTTTCTTCCGTTCCGTTCCGAAATAATTCTTACGTCGATATGCAGATGACTCGACCCACACGCGGGCCGGCTGGTGTGTGCTACATATAAAAACGAAAATCAGTTCACAGCGCTTATGACTTCAATGCGAATAGTCTTCCATCAGATCTCCCTCCAGGACATGATTCGGTTTGATGAATCGAACAGACAGCAAGAACTGCAGTTGCTACTAGTCAGTTCGAATCCTCCATTTACAGTCTAAACCACTGACGAGGCTGCCAGGGCGTGCTACTTTCTATTGTAGTGACGCTGTTTCTCATGGATGGGTTACCTATGTTGGGCCAACCGACGTCCTCGATGCACGCTATCCGCATCTATGGCTGGTTCGCCGTGGCCTTCTTACTCAGCATCCTTCTTGCGACGGTGTCTCTGCTGTGCAAGTATTGGTTGACCAGAAATCACGTATGGTTTGATATCTCGGTCCTCAGACATTGCTGTAATCCTCGTTGTACAGCTCAAACTTGCGCAATCTGGGCCACAAGAGTCTAATGGAGTCCCCGAGACTGTGCGTTAACTTGTAGCAACATTCTTTCGATCCTCATGATTTCCACGCTGCCTAGAGGTTTCAAGCTGCGGAGAAGTATGTCATGAACGGCCTGATCGCATCGGGGTCGACTATTCTTTACACGATGGCCCTCTTTTTTGGCGTGGGTCTCGTCGATTTCTTCTGGCAACTCTACCCGTCATTTGGGGCGGGGATATTCGCGACATGTGGATTATATGGAAGTGGTCCCATCCTTTCAGCTTTCGGCCACGAGCCGTTGTATAAACTGCCTCTGATCTCTGCCATGGCCCGCCATTCCTGGCGGTTCGCTCGCACGTGGTTGTCTCGAGGCAGCACTGCAAACCCTAGGCAAGAGGACGATGCTGTAGAACGATGCGCCTTGTAGTCTTCTCCCTCCCCTGTATCAATTGATTTCGGTCCATATGTACGACCATGTGCGTGTAGTCGGATAGCAATCCTAGACAGTATCGCTATGTTTGCGGTTCAGATGACGAACAAGTACAAGTAGTGTATGAGAAGACTCCGAGAAAACAGTTAGTCGATGACCTCCTCAGCATCGCTATCTTCCTGCACTCGGGCCTGCCTCCTCTCGAATGCTTTGACTTTTCGAGCCAGGTCCGGATTAGGTTTGCAGTCCGCTAGCGTAAACGACTTGCTGCAGCCGGCAGCAGGACATTTTTGAGGACCTCGCTTGTTGGCAAACATCTCTCTGATAGCATCGCCGGAGAAAGAGTGCTTGCAGACGGAACTGAGGAAAAATCAGATCTAATAAAACAGAGTGGAGAATTTAACTCACGAGGTTAGAGGATCCTTGAGGAGCGTCATCATCAGTGGGCATTTGTATTCCTGGGTTACTCCGCCCATCACAACGTCGTCATCGTCGTCGCTCTCGTCGCCATCCTCTAGGAATGGTGTCAAAAGATCACATACGGATAAGTTGACAGGATCACACACCCCGAGGAATATAATCCGTAATGGGAGGCATTGCGCTTCCAGGATGGTCGACTTCCTGAATCATGACGGTTATCGACTACTCTTTACCACGGAAAAAAGGAATACCAACATAGATTGCCTCTTTAAATGTTATATATTGGTCGCTCTTGGCATATCTCTGGCGTGTGGTCTTGCTTTTATACTCCGCGTTCATTGCATCGACGAGCCGCGTGTATTCGTCGCTGGCCTTGGTCTAAGAACGATCAGGGGTCGTAACGGCAGAGGAACTGGGGCATACGAGGTCGTCTCCTCTAGCCACACGTTGTATGATATCGCTCAAGACTGTGCTATGTCCAGTCATCAAAGCCTGTGTATCCAGAAGACTCTTCATGACACGGTCCAATTCTGTAAGACCCTAACCAGATTCAGGCAAACGACGCGCATACAGGGACGAAGCGAACCTCCTGCGCCTCTTCGCCTGCGACTTCAGCCATTGCAGATGCTACTCGAGCGATGATGGGGGAAGGTTGATGCATAACCTCTTCTATGCCGTCCCAGTCCTTGACAAGACCTTGGATCTTGCCACAGTCTGCTTTGGTGAGCGGCTGGTCGGCGAAATTGGCGATGTCGATACGGTCATCCTCATCCTCTTCGTCTTCTTCGAGATCTTCTTTGCGTGCCTTTCCCTTCTCCCTCTTTACACCAGGCTTTTCCTTTTTCACCCGACGCGATGGCGCGTCTTCCTCGTCGTCGTCGACATCGTCTAGAGGCTGTTTTCCCTGTGTGGGTTGGTCCTCCTCGATATCGGACGACGCCTGGCGAGCAGATTTCTTGCGGCGCGACGTTGCGACTGGCATGTGCAAAGGTCTGAATTGAGGTTGTGGTCAAATTAAGACTTGGTCAAGTCGACGCGTTGATTAAAGTCACGGCTGGTCACGCTTGCCTCAGATGGCGCAGGAAGACAAGGACAAATAACTCGCCTGGAATTCGCACCATGTTTGCAGCTCTCCGCTGTTGTGTTCGACCAACTCTCCCGAGCGTTGTACGACCACACCAGCCTAATGTGTCCAGCCTCGTCTCCCAACTTCGCTCGTTTCACGTCTCTCCGCCCGCGTTCAGAACTCTAAATCAGTCCTCACGTCAGAAAAAAAGCGGACGACGGGTGCAGAAAACGAGATCTCCCCTCCTTTTCGGATGCCCTCAGCGCAAGGGCGTCTGCTCTCAAGTATTCACAGCAACCCCAAAGAAGCCCAATTCCGGCAAGCGGAAAGTGGCTCGCGTTAAACTATCCAACGGCAAATCGTGCATGGCGTATATTGCTGGAGAAGGGCATAACTTGCAAGAGCATAGTGTCGTCCTTGTGAGAGGAGGGCGAGCACAGGATCTCCCCGGAGTGCAGTGCGTCTTCACCATGAGATTAACCGAGATGTGAATTTATGTCATATCTTTCTAGATACAAGGTCGTGAGAGGAGCGCTAGATTTAGGAGGCGTAGTGAATCGTGCTCGAGCACGAAGTCGATATGGGTTGGTATCTATAATACCCGCTGCCGATCCACCACTGACATGTATGGCAGGGTCAAGAAACCAAAGAAATAGAATGCGGGTCTGCGAAAGCCAATGGAATAGATACAGATCGGTGTAGTTGGATACACTTTTAATCCTGCTGTGCCCCGTTGAACGACACTTCACACGGAGTTGTCGCGCGCTGCGATTTCGGCCGCCTCGATAGCATTTTGGAATGAAGCTAGCAAGGCAGTTGTGTCCTCCATTCCAACACTGACCCGCACTATAGTTTCCTCAACACCAAAGGAAGCTGCCCAGTCCATTTCCGTATAGTGAACTAGAACGGCATATGGACAGGCGAGAGTGAAATTGGTACCAAGGCTTGGTCCCTTGTGGCAGGAAAGAGCGTCGAAGAAGGCGCGTGCCGCAGGGAGGGACGTGAATGTCACGGAGAAGAGCCCTCCAAACCCTCCCTCTTCGATTCCCAGAGACGGGTTGCCCTTGATTCTACAGCGATCATAGTGTTCTGTTGCAATGTATTTGGGGTAAAAGACGTCCTTCACCACAGGCGCATGCATGCCTCCTGCGACCGACTTGGAGTGTAAGAAGTCGCAGAGGGTTTCCGCGTTGGCATCGATCACTTTGATGCGCCTTCTAAAATCCCGAGAGTTGCGTTCCATATAGATCGCATCCTCGTCAAAATACGTGTCCTCGTAGTTCGCGTCCATATGCGCTTTGAGCTGCGCGTAGTAACGGCCTCTGGGGTTCAAGCAGATACTAGAAGTTCAAATGAACACGTTGCTCCGATGTACATGAGAACACAGACCTGCCCCCCATGACGTTCGAGTAACCGCTAAATACTTTGGTGAGGCTGCTAACAACCACATCCGCATACGGAAATACTTCAACGTTCATGAAGTTGCCCACGGTCTCGTCGATAACGACCAGGAAGTCGTATTTGTCTGCAAGGGCTCGCAGACTTGGCAAGTCGGCAGATCGCAAGAGCGGATTGGATGGGAATTCAGTAAATACCGCGGCGATGGGTGGAGTAGTTGGATCCCGTTGGAACTCTTCCTCTAGAATTTTCTCGAGGCGATCCACGGTTCCATCTCCCACAAAATGGCAGCCAGGGCCCCATTTCTCAAGGACTTTCAGGGTGTCTGTATACGTAAATCTGCCGAAATTAGACCTGCATTGGGGAACATAGTGCGTCAGACTCACCCCAGACATACACTTTTCTTGGGAGGACGGATAGCCAATGAAAGGGTGTGGGTGCTCCATATCGCCCCCATTCCGGTTGAGTACAAGAACACGTCGTCTTCAGATACGCCTTTAACGCCTCGGGAACTCGGACCAATGGCATAGTCTTTGCCCCCAGCGCAAGGGCCATCAGCGCAATCGCCAGGATGGTCTCGAACCAAAACACCCGATATCCTTCGACGCAATGCGCGTTTCGCCCACGCAGCCGAAGTGATTGGCACATTCCGACCATAGCGCTCCTCGAGATACACGGAGTGGTCTAGACTGAGGTCCTCTATTCGAGGTGCACTGCTGTCTGTAGGCGACGGAGTTTTCTTGGCAGAATAGTGTTTATTTAGAGCCCTCCGGGGGGTGTATTGCGGGCCGTTTGGTATAAATATGGAGTCTTCCGGTAACAATGCCAGGCAATGCTCCGCCAGGCGACTCGAAATCCCCATGCCAGTATGCTGCCAGAATTCTTTCGCAAGGGTAAAGGCTTCTTGGGGGAATAAAACGATGTGGAGGCTTGCGGGGGCGGAAGAAAGAGGCGCATTATCCTCTTTAACACACGGGCCATGCTTCAGCTTGTCCTCTGGACAGATTGAAAAATGAATAAGTCGAATGGGGATGGGCGCTCCGGAAAGGGATGAGCGATGGAGCATGAATGAACGACATTGATCAGCGATTGTCTGGGATGGGAATAGCATGCAACTCTCGTCCCTTGCGCCGAATTTTTGTTCGCAGAGCCGGGCAAGCTTCTTTAGTGAGCCCATGTCAAGAGAATAATGGAATACTCACCTTTCGGATGCTAAGATGGATGAAAAAGCGCGGGTAACCCGAGACCTGAGCGTCGACTACGCGTTTTTCGCCCTCTTCATAATCGATGTTGTCTCGCCAAGTTGGAAGGGAGACGGAGATTGCATGAGGAGTAAAAGGGGGCACAGCGAAGCCCAGAGGCACAGCCGTTACGGTGCCAATAGTCATACGAGAGTAAGTAGAGAATCAGTCGAGTCAGTAACTCGATCCGACTCGCGGGTTAAACTTTCTAAGCGATAGTGCGCGAAGTGGTCCGATCGGCCGATGTGCCGACGAGAAAATTATCAACGCCATTCGCCAAGTTTGGCAATTGTGTATGTAAACGCGTAAATAAATATATTCATCGAGCTATAAACTAGGGGCCGCCTCTGGCGTCTAAGACCTTGCTTAAGGGGCAAAAGAGTTGGAAGCAATGATCAAGCAACATAGATTGATTGTATTGTACAGCAGTATCCCGTTTTTTCCTACTCGTTTTCTAGGGCGATCGTCGAAACAAAAAAAGGAAAAGGAAAAGAAAGGAAAAGAAAGCGTGTTACATTCGATAGTTCAAAGCCCTGGTAGATAGCGCGATAGCGTAGTTCACAGCAGAAAAGCACATAGCAAAGATTCAGACAGCCTTGTCTCTACTTGGGGAGGAAGCGATGCAGGCGTCGGCCTACGCTGCGGAGTACATACGTGCTTCACGCGCGCAAATCTTCCAGCGGGCGCCGAGGGCGAGGCCAATGCGGTGGGCGACGCGGACCCTCCGCGATCCCCGCTAGCGGCGCGAGTGCCTGGCGTCGGCGGGGGCGTAGAGCTGGTCGCCGGCCCGGATGTCGAATGCGTCAGTGGCGGCGTAGAGTCCGCGGACGTCGAAGTCGTCAGCGGCAGCGTAGAGGCGGTCGCTGCAATAGATATCGAGGCCATACCGCCCGCCTCCATTGGGGCTACGGTCTTCGTCTGTCGACGCGCGGGCATGCGTGTGGCTATTGTTCGCGGCGGCGCCGGCCTCAGAACGGTTGTAGGGGATGCGAGGGGCGTCACAGCGGCCCCCCGTGCCGTCGTTGACACCGCTGCAGTCGTCGGCTGGGGCACGCGGCTCTGTCCCTACAAGAGTAGCGGTGTCGTCGTCTTCGTATGCGACGTAAGCGGGCGGCGCATCGTGCGCATAGGTGGGGGCGACGTCGATGAAGTGCGACATCTACAGCTGGGGACTAGAGGCTGTAAGCTCAGTTTTATCAAAACATCTCAACTTCACACACAAAGAGGTTGCCTCGAGCATAAGAGTCGCCGCCTGGTGCGGCGTAGGGAACTTCCTGTGTGTCAGGGGAGCCCCCGCTCCGGCCCCCATTCCGGTTCCGGTTCCGGTTCCGGCTCCGGTCTCCGCTCCGGCCCCCGACCCCGCCTCCGCTCCGACCTCCGCCCCAGTCCCCGTTCCCTCCGCCGCTCCCCCCGTCGCTCCCTCCGCCCCCGCTCGCCCGCTCCCGCGACCCCGCCGGAACTCCGGTTCCGGATACCACGTGGCCTGTGACCGCGCACGGGACCTATGCGCGTCACTCCGGTTGCTCCGATCACCCCGCGCACGTGCTACTAGTCAGTAGGTATTTTAGGCGGCTCCGGGCGTGGGAATCCTCAGACGTTCTTCTCTTCGGATTCCCCACGCCAGGTGCGCTATACTTGTACTTAGTAGCACGGCCTGTCAATTAACCTTCGGATTCCCCACGCCAGGACCCTTGACTTCTCGGGCCGCGTGGTTGCCCTTACAGCAGAAGAACGTCTTCTAGGGATTAACCGGTCAAGATTGCGAAGTTCGGCGTCGACGGCTCGGACAGCTCAGATAGCGCCCCCGCCTCACCCCATTCGAATCTTGCCCCCTCCTCCCCCCGCATCGTCGCCGACATGCCCGGCAGTACCCCCGTCGGAGCTTCCGGAGCTCCGGTTCCGGACCCGACCGCGGACGCCCGGATGTCCGCTATCGAGGCGACCCTCGAACACCTGACCACCCTGGTCACCAACCTGCAACCCGCACCTGCTCCGGCCCCTGCGGCACCCGCTCCGGCCGCGAGTCCAGGCTTATTCTCGGACATCACCTCCGCGAACAAAACGGTCCTCCGACCGAACCCCCCGTTCGTCTTCGACGGCGACCGGACCCAAGGCCGCGCGTTCCTGCACGCGGTCCGGACGTACATCCGGTTGGTTCCGGAAGGCTTCCGGGACGGCTACGGGGATCCCTCCGAAGACAAGGCCATCCGCTTCGCCATGTCCTTTATGGCGAAGGATGCGGCGCAGCGCTGGGCCGAGCGCCAGAGCGCCAAGGAGCCCTTCCCCTTCCTTCTCTGGGAGGACTTCGTCCGGGAGTTCCGGCTCCGGTTCATCGAGGAAAACGAGCAGGACCACGCCCTGCACAAGCTCGAGTCCCGTGCGTACCACATGGGCAACCGCGACATCTACCGGTACACCGACGACTTCGAGGACCTCGTCGACCTCGCCGGCTTCGAAGACCAGCTCATCAAGGTCACGAAGTACAGGACCGGACTCGACCCGGCGATCAACCTCGCCATCACCGGCTCGAGCGACCCTCCGGACCTCGAGGACTACCCCGGCTGGCGTCTCCGCGCGTACCGCCAGTACGAGTCGATCCAGCGCTCGAAGATCGGCTCGACCGGAACGTCCGGAAGGTCCGCGCACGTCCCGAACCGTGCCCGGATGATCCCGGTTTCCCTCCCGGCCGCTCCCTCTGCCCCTCCGAGGTTTGCAGCGCCTCCGGTCCCTGCTCCGGTTCCGATGGACGTCGACCGAACCCGTGCGCGCGCCGCCCCCCGCCGCGGCTGTTTCCGCTGTGGCGACCCGAACCACTTCGCCCGGGACTGCACCGTTCCGGTCGACATCCGCGCGGTCGACGTGCTGGATGAGGTGATCCGGCAGCTGGACGGCGAGCTGCTGGAGGAGCTGCTGGCTCGCGTCGCGTCGTCCGAGGCCGCTGCGCAGCATTCCGCTGCCGCGGCTGCTCCTGGTCCGGAGGATTTTCCCCTCCGCGACGAGTGAGCAGTGCGCCCTCGTTCGCGTCCCCCAATCGTTTCGCCGTCCTGTGTAATGAGTCTGACAATATATCTCTTGCACCTTCCGAAACGATAGACGCACCCCCCAGTCCGAGCGCTCCTCCGGTCGCTCCGGTAGCTCCGGTTCCGGTCCCTCCGGTTCCGGTTGCTCCGAAGTCCGGAACCGCTCCGGTCCCCCCGGCAATCCCGCGTGCACCACGGAAGCCCTCCTGGGAGCGCAGGCTCCCGAAGCGCTACACCGTCGCGGCAATCCCGGCCCCCAACTCGCTGCCACTGGGGGCAAGCTATGATTTGCGGTGCCCGCAAATCCTGCGCAAATCCTGCGCAAACTGAACAGATTCCCATTATATACTCAGTAATTGCGGGCTGCGCAAATGGTGTGCAAATTTTAAATTTGCTTAACATTTGCGCAAGATTTGCGGGAACCGCAAATTCTAAATAAGGTTTCTATCTTCCCATTAAAGTCTCATCATTTGCGGAAGCCGCAAACTTATGATTTGCGGACTCCGCAAATGATAAGCAAATCAGAAGACCAAACATACAAAACCTACTATAAAAGGCAATTTTTTCATCAAATCCTAGACAGGTGACCTCCTAGGATTCACTCTATTGCTTCTTGGATTCAGTCCAAATCAAGTTTAGCATATCATGTGCGACAGGAACCAGTCCCAGAAACATGTGACCAGCTTCGTAAATTTATTGGTCTGTGCCAGCTATTTTTTTTAATGGAGGGCCAGGGTTCAGTCACTCAAGCCAGCAGTCTTTTGAGTGGCAATGCACTTTTGGAAGCTAAGAGATACCCGATTCCAAGTCTGCCATAATCATACTTACAAAAAAAAAAAACAAAAAAAACTTGGGTCATGTGACTGGGGCACCGCCGGTCCGAACCTATGGTCTGCTCAGATTGTGGGGGTGGGCACCGCCGGTTAGGTTGATGGCCCAACAATGATCTACACTGCCACATCAAAGTGCGCCGACTTCTACTCCCAGTTACCTCTCGACATCCTGTAGCTCAACAAAGCACCTAAAGACAAAAGTGAAAAGGCCAAAAGAGTCCAGGTTGCGCTCCGCTGTATTATAAATATTGATTACATCATAATACTGATTAGTCTTCCATTTCAACGTCTTCTTCTGGGTGCCAGTCCTGGAGGATCTGTGTTATGGGTTGAGAACTAGCGGCCGAAACCCTTGCAAGGACTGCCTCTGGTATACCATACAGCTCTGGGCTCAGCCGGAATCTTTCCAATGCCGATTGGAGCGCTGCCTGCTTGTCGATCTTCTTGCCGTACGTGCTGTTTGCCTTGATGTCGGGAACGCCGCACAACCTAAAAGCGTCCAACTTCTGATGGAGAAGCTTCACCGTGAGACTCCTCCCACGAGTCGCGTCGTAAATCTGAGCAGTGCTCGAGACAAGACGAACCCGCACCAGGACCTTGAGATCATCAAGGTCCTTCTTCCGCTTGGTGAGTTCCTTCTCCTTGCGCATCTTCGCAAGTCTGACACGGAACTCGGCGAGTTCAGTGCGACGCTTCTTCTCGATGCCGCTGGCGTCCTCTTTCCTAGCTAATCGCATGACGTACAGGTGGTCTGGCATCTCGAAGACTGCATCCATGAAGTCTTGAGTGTTGTTCTGATTGAACATAACCATGGCGTTGAACTGGTGAAGGGTAAGTGTTGGATGGTTGCGCATGATGACACGGAGTTGACCCAGAGCCCCCTCGTTTGCGTCGTTTGTGGCTGGCATCCAAGCAGCCTGAAGCTCGCTGGCAGATGCTTCGTCAATCAAGCCACCCGGAGCAAACTCGGAAGAGAAGCGGCTCCAGGTCACTAGTGCGCCACGAAGGAACGCGACGACGATGTCCTTCATGTGAGGTAGTGTCGGCATGACCTTGACCACGGCGGCTATCGCATCCGCATCCTCCCAATCTTGACCGTCCAACGACGCCATGAGATGCGAGACGTCCGGGGACACAAGAAGGTGCACATTTTCGATGACTTTCTCGATGTGCTTGTGGACCTCAACGTGAAGAGGACCCAGGTCGAGCGCGTTCGTTGCCTCTGCGCCCGGACCCCGGACGACGCGCATGTATGGGTGACTGATAGCCTGCTGATACAGAACCATCGCGCAAAGCTCTGTTAACGTTGCGGGGTCGTCCAGCCCATCCCGCAAGTTTTTCTCGATATTCGTGAGCCCGGTATGGGTCTTGCCGTACTCGATAACCTCCATCAGCTCACGGTAGCGGTCCAGGTGCTTGATAAGCTCCGCCGCGGCCAGACCGTAGCTGCTGAACCGCGTGTTACTGGTGTCGGGGAAGCGCGCATGCCAGCTACCGATGCGGTAGGACATGAAGTCGGTGTGTTTATCCCCTTGTCCTTTCTTGTCATCTTTGTTGTTGAGGATCACGCCGGCGATAGCACAGAGCTTCACCCCACCCCGCGTCGAATCATCGAACGCCTTCTGCTCCTGTTCCGTGAGGCTATCTGGCACCTTCGCACCCGGCTCCAGGAGGCGTTTGAGCGCGGTGCTGTTGAATTTGTTGGCAAGGAGGATCGGTGGTTTCGCTCCGAAGCGCTCCCATGCGCTCATCATCTCCTTGCTTCCGCCGAGGAAGCTGTTCTGATCTTTGTGCATGCAGCACCCGGCCCAGAAGAACAGATCGATCGCGCGCCTGTCCCCGTCACTCAGTGCGTCGTACTCTGCCTTGCCCAATGATTCCACAACCTCCGCCATCAGTGCCCTGTCGCGCTCCACCTGTTCCGTTGGCGAGAGCGCATTCCAAGCTGCAACACCACCAGCGTTTGCGATTTTCTTCGCATTCCACCCTTGCAGATGTGCAACAAGGTCGGGGAGGTCCATCGCAGCAAGCCGATTCTCCCCGAGCTCGTTAACACCTTCGTTGTGCTTGAGGTCGGACATCCCGTTGCCCGTCGATTTCTCCGTCGAGGCGTGGTCACCATTCATTCCCTTCAAGATACGGAGGAAGATTCGAAAGGTGAACTTCATTTGGCGGCGCGCGGCGAGGGGACTATCATTGAAGACCTGTGCGTTGCCCTCGACACGCTTCTTCCACCCCGCCACTGATTGCTGGCTGCTATGATCCACGGTGGACTCGACGCCGCCATGACGAATGCGGGGGGTCGATGCGGGGTCTACAAAGAACGGGTCTTTCTGATAATCAGGTACCCGGTGCTGGAATTTTGCGGATTCGAAGTTATTTCCCCGATTGGATGTCGAATCAGCACTGATTGTAACAGCTACAGGAGCAACTGTGAGCCGTTGAAGTTCAGGTAAGTGCAGCTTATACCTTTGTTGAGACACAGCTCAAAACCATTCTGCATTTGAGTAGCAATTCCGCCTTCGAGTACGCAGCGGCTCGCTGTTCGGCGGCTCATCATACGATTCCTGTGAATCTTAACACCGAAAATCTGCGCAATTTTCGACATCAGGGGTCCAACCTTCTCTCGGGCGGCGCCTGCAGCGATTATATCGCGCGCCATTCTACGTGCATGGACGGTGTACATCCCCTGCCGAGTAAGCTTCGTTGTCATGGGCCGGGCTTTGGTTTTTGCAATCGCGCGCTGTAGAACACCGGCAGCGCGCTGGACACGCTTTGCGAGGGCCCGGTTGGATTGTTGAAGCTCGGAAGTGAGTCTCTCGGCCCCCAGGAGCTTGGTATGTGCGATTAACAGTTGGCGCTCGCGCTGGACAGCGAAAGCCTGTGATTGCTGAGTCGCATTTTTTAGGATGCGCACATCTGTCTCCCGACGCAAATTTGCGGCCCTGAGCTCCACCTGAAGCGCTGCTACTTGATTCTTGAGAGCGGTAACCTTCACGGATATGCGGTTGACTTTTCTCTGCGAGTTTGCATGCTCTGTCTTGAAGCTCTTCGCCTTGCGCGCCGGCTTCTTGGCCTGCACCACTGGTACGGGATTTTCATTCTCCTTGTCGTGCCTGGTATTCAAAGTCTCTGTGTGAGCCTGGCGAGCTTCCGAGCGTCTCTTGGGGCGTCTGACTTGAACTTTGCCCATGTTCTAGGTCACAAGAGGATGTGAGGCGGAGCGGGAACTCGGAGAGGCAGGCAAGAAGCAGAGTGGGATATTGCGAGGTAAAGGTGACTGCGGGGGTGGGTGGTCAGTCTGGAGCTTGATGCCGTAGATTGAGTTGGCTTTACTGAGCACTCACCGGGGCTCTGCCGTGTGTTCGGAGCGAAAAACGCGTCTGAAAACCGATGTGCGCGCGTCGCGTCACTGTGCTGTCACGCGTTTGTGTCACGGTGATGAGCATCAAAGCGACGCACTTCTGCTGACTCCCGCTGACCTCGGATCACATTTTCCTGTTAGCCAACATTTTTTATTTATTTGCACCTCTGGAACGGGTGGAGGGTTCGTGGCCCAGGGAATAATTGGGCCAGTATTGTTCCAAATTTGATTCTGACCTCTGTTTTAATTCATATCCTCCCACCGTTTCAATGAAGCACATAAAATATAATATCTGACCAGTTGAAAGTGGTAGCAAAATGCCGAGGCCAGCCGAAAAACGATTAAGCGTTCTTTAATGCAGATTTGGCAGGGAAGCCTTCACACTCAACAGAGACAAATACCATCAAATGTTACCGGCGGTGCCCACCCCCACAGATTGCGAGCAGACCATAGGTTCGGACCGGGCCGGCCCGAGATCACGTGATTGATAACGGCCCGGACACGAAAAATTGCCCAGTGCTGGACTTGAACCACGACCCATACGAATGCCCAGAATCTCTACATTACACAACACTACCACTCCACCAGAGTAACCATTATACTTTTTCTCCCTTGGTCCAGCTACGTCATTCACCTACTACAGTTGCCTCATCTAAACAAGTGCCCATATCAAGCTAACAGATTGAGGCTTGGAGATGGAATAAAGGTTAGGCATTGAGACTATTCATCTTCATTGGATGACCTATATAGCTCAATTGGTCTTGTTGCCTCACAAAATACAAAATACTCGACCAAACATGGTTCAAAAATTGAACTTCATTGGAAAGTTTCATCAATTCATTAGAAAAGGTTTTGTGACCTTGCAGGCAAAGTTGTAGGGCTGGTTGAGACCACTCACATTTGTCTAATGACCCATAGCTCCACTAATCTAGTTGGCTCACAAAACACAAAACACTTGGCCAAACACGGTCTAAAAATTCAAGATTGTTGGAAAATTTTGTGACCCAAAGACCAAAGCTGAAGAGCTCACTAAGAGAATCAGGATTCATCTAATGACCTATAGCTCAATCAGCTTAGTTGGGTCACAAAACTCACAACACTCACCCAACCATGATCAAACAGGGTTCAAAAAATCTATGTGGGGTAGGAAATTAGGGGTAATTCAGATGTTGTATGGTCAAATCATGTGTGGCAGTCTTCATGCAAAAGTGGCGGCATGATGTGGTGGTGCAGTGCGGAGTTCAATTTTTTTTCTTGCCAAGTGATCTCCATTTTGGGACACATCATCTGGTACACCATGGAAATTGTCCATATGTCATTTGGCAGCATACTAGAGTGTATTAGTGCAATTTTTTGACAACTTTTTTTGGTTTAAAATGAGCACGATCACAAAAAATAATTACTCCACCTGCTACCTCCGGATATAAATCAGGGATGCTAGTCCTCTCTCAAGGGTGCCTTTTTGCTCTTTCTGTGCATAGTAGATGCTGAATCTGTATATTTCCCATTTCTTCTTGAACAGCAGAGGAACATGAGTAGATACCAGACCCCTGCACCCTATCGTATCAGCGCCGCACCGGCCCCTGTGCTGGCGTGGGCGGGAAGTGTGGCACGAGAGGTGCGGTTGAAGCAGAGCACCACGGGGAGGGGCACACCGGGGCCGGTGCCACAGAGGGGTACAATCAGAGGGTGCAGCGGCCCGCAGCATATACGTAGGTGCACAAGGAGTTTTAGGGCCAGCGATCATGTGAGTTCGCAATCACTGGAGGTGGGAGTAGGCAAAGAATTTGAACGGATCAGCGTCATTGGCGATTACCGCCGCATCATAAGTGATTGACAGGTGGTGGTGTCCATTCAGGTATCACATGATCCTCTTGACTGCTGCCCAATGCGCTGGCCCAGGATTGCTCGTGTACTGGCTAACTCTGGTGACGGGGAAGGCTATGTCTGGTCTGGAGACAACAGCAAGATAGAGAAGTGATCCAACAACGGCAGCAAAGCTAGAACTGAGTCTCTCATCTGCTGTCACTTTGGTGGTGTCTTTGCGCTTCAATAGCATGACGTTCAGGTCTGTAGGCATCGAGACTGGATTGGACTTGTCCATACCATACTGGCGAAGCATTCTGTCGATATAGCTGGCCTGGGAGATCAAAATGGTGCGCTTTTCACGGTCACGATTGATCTCGAGTCCGATAAGGAGTTTCAGCTCGCCAAGGTCGGTGATGGTGAATTTCTGACGCAGGGATTGCTTCAGGTCTTCCATCTCTGCACTGTCTTTGGTCAGTAGGAGCAAATTGTCGACCCATACTGTGATATACGAGGTTTTACCCTCCGTGGTGCGTGTATAAACACAATGATCAGCTTCAGTGTGCTGAAATCCTAATTCGGCCAGAGTCGCTTCCAATTTGTGATTCCATTCGCGGCCGGACTTGTAGAGGCAACAAACGCGTCCACTTCCGTCGTCATAACCGTCTGATTGATGCATATAGATCTCTTCTTTGAGATCTCCGTTGAGGTAAGCTCTTTTGATGTTGAGCTGTTGAATTTCCATGTCCCTGATTGCTCCAATGGCTAGAATAGCGCAAAGGGAGTCGAGACGAACGACTGGGGAGAAGGTATCGATGTAATCCATGCCCGGAATCTGTGAGTAACCTTGAGCTACGAGATGAGCTTTCAATTTGATGATATTTCCCAGTTGATCATACTTCTTGTCAAATGTCCATCGGGAGCCTATGACCTTTCGTCCCTCGGGTAAGTCTTCGAGTTTCCAGGTTCCCATCGATTGGAGTGTCTGATATTCAGTTTCCATAGCCTTTTCCCAACTGTCCCATTCGTGTGATGTGTTCACTTCCGTCAAATTACGAGGTATGTTGTAAGGGCAACCACGCGGCCCGAGAAGTCAAGGGTCCTGACGTGGGGAATCCGAAGGTTAATTGACAGGCCGTGCTACTAAGTACAAGTATAGCGCACCTGGCGTGGGGAATCCAAAGAGAAGAACGTCTGAGGATTCCCACGCCCGGAGCCGCCTAAAATACCGACTGACTAGTAGCACGTGCGCGGGGTGATCAGAGCAACCGGAGTGACGCGCATAGGTCCCGTGCGCGGTCACAGGCCACGTGGTATCCGGAACCGGAGCTCCGGCGGGGTTGTGGGAGCGGGCGAGCGGGGGCGGAGGGAGCGACGGAGGGAACGGGGACTGGGGCGGAGGTCGGAGCGGAGGCGGGGTCGGGGGCCGGAGCGGAGACCGGAACCCGGAACCGGAACGGGGACCGGAACGGGGACCGGAGCGGGGGCTCCCCTGACATATGTCATCTATATTGGATTGTGACGCTAACAAGACATAATTGGTCTCGTTGGCAGTCTTAAATGGATCCTCCTTGGATTGCGAGTCATCGGTGGGTGCCTTGGTATGACGTGGGCTGTGTACGGCGGATAGGCGCGATTTCGGGTTGTCCATCCGGCGATAATTGTGATCCCAGATTTCCCTGGTGGTTCTGCGAAGTGGGATCGGATTTAATCCCTGAGGTGCGTAGATGGCCTGTTTAAGTGGTGATGGAAGGTTGGCCAATGGCTCCGTAGGTACGGGTGAAGGTGATCGCGCTGTAGGAGTGGAAGGTGCTGGCGGAGTAGCAGGTGAGTGGGTTGGTTGAATTGGAGTCGGTGTCAGGGGAGCCCCCGCTCCGGCCCCCGTTCCGGTTCCGGTTCCGGTTCCGGTTCCGGTCTCCGCTCCGGCCCCCGCCTCCGCTCCGACCGCCGCCCCAGTCCCCGCTCCCTCCGCCGCTCCCCCCGTCGCTCCCTCCGCCCCCGCTCGCCCGCTCCCGCGACCCCGCCGGAACTCCGGTTCCGGATACCACGTGGCCTGTGACCGCGCACGGGACCTATGCGCGTCACTCCGGTTGCTCCGATCACCCCGCGCACGTGCTACTAGTCAGTAGGTATTTTAGGCGGCTCCGGGCGTGGGAATCCTCAGACGTTCTTCTCTTCGGATTCCCCACGCCAGGTGCGCTATACTTGTACTTAGTAGCACGGCCTGTCAATTAACCTTCGGATTCCCCACGCCAGGACCCTTGACTTCTCGGGCCGCGTGGTTGCCCTTACAGCAGAAGAACGTCTTCTAGGGATTAACCGGTCAAGATTGCGAAGTTCGGCGTCGACGGCTCGGACAGCTCAGATAGCGCCCCCGCCTCACCCCATTCGAATCTTGCCCCCTCCTCCCCCCGCATCGTCGCCGACATGCCCGGCAGTACCCCCGTCGGAGCTTCCGGAGCTCCGGTTCCGGACCCGACCGCGGACGCCCGGATGTCCGCTATCGAGGCGAGCCTCGCGCGCTTGACCGCCCTGGTCACCAACCTACAACCCGCACCTGCTCCGGCCCCTGCGGCACCCGCTCCGGCCGCGAGTCCAGGCTTATTCCCGGAGTCCACCTCCTCGAACAAAACGGTCCTCCGACCGAACCCCCCGTTCGTCTTCGACGGCGACCGGACCCAAGGCCGCGCGTTCCTGCACGCGGTCCGGACGTACATCCGGTTGGTTCCGGAAGGCTTCCGGGACGCCTACGGGGACCCCTCCGAAGACAAGGCCATCCGGTTCGCCATGTCCTTTATGGCGAAGGATGCGGCGCAGCGCTGGGCCGAACGCCAGAGCGCCAAGGAGCCCTTCCCCTTCCTTCTCTGGGAGGACTTCGAGCGGGAGTTCCGCCTCCGGTTCATCGAGGAGAACGAGCAGGACCACGCCCTGCACAAGCTCGAGTCCCGTGCGTACCACATGGGCAACCGGGACATCTACCGGTACACCGACGACTTCGAGGACCTCGTCGACCTCGCCGGCTTCGAAGACCAGCTCATCAAGGTCACGAAGTACAGGACCGGACTCGACCCGGCGATCAACCTCGCTATCACCGGCTCGAGCGACCCTCCGCACCTCGAGGACTACCCCGGCTGGCGTCTCCGGGCGTACCGCCAGTACGAGTCGATCCAGCGCTCGAAGATCGGCTCGACCGGAACGTCCGGAAGGCCCGCGCACGCCCCGAACCGTGCCCGGATGATCCCGGTTTCCGCCCCGGCCGCTCCCTCCGCCCCTCCGAGGTTCGCAGCGCCCCCGGTCTCCGCTCCGGTTCCGATGGACGTCGACCGGACCCGCGCGCGCGCTGCCCCCCGTCGCGGTTGCTTCCGCTGCGGCGACCCGAACCACTTCGCCCGGGACTGCACCGTTCCGGTCGACATCCGCGCGGTCGACGTGCTGGATGAGGTGATCCGGCAGCTAGACGGCGAGCTGCTGGAGGAGCTGCTGGCTCGCGTCGCGTCGTCCGAGGCCGCTGCGCAGCATTCCGCTGCCGCGGCTGCTCCTGGTCCGGAGGATTTTCCCCTCCGCGACGAGTGAGCAGTGCGCCCTCGTTCGCGTCCCCCAATCGTTTCGCCGTCCTGTGTAATGAGTCTGACAATATATCTCTTGCACCTTCCGAAACGATAGACGCACCCCCCAGCCCGAGCGCTCCTCCGGTCGCTCCGGTAGCTCCGGTTCCGGTCCCTCCGGTTCCGGTTGCTCCGGACTCCGGAACCGCTCCGGTCCCCCCGGCAATCCCGCGTGCACCACGGAAGCCCTCCTGGGAGCGAAGGCTCCCGAAGCGCTACACCGTCGCGGCAATCCCGGCTCCCAACTCGCTGCACCTCCCGCTCGAGTTCACGTCCACCGATAGTGCTGCGAAGCTCTCGACCAACGGGCTCGTGGACTGTGGCGCGACTTCCGAATTCATCGACTCGGAGTACGTCGCTGCCAACCAGTTCCCGGTCCGACGGCTTTCGCAGCCGATCCCGGTCTTCAATGTAGACGGCAGCCTGTAAGGGTCTTGGGGTTGTAACTTATGGCTTAGAACACCAAACTAAACCGTACCACGATCTATATTATAGAATGGGTGCGGATGGTCTGGGTTAAGCTTCGGTTGCCCAAACCATCCGCATCACGACAACTATATAGTACATGATGTGATCAAAGATGTGAGTAATAACTAAGCATATCAGCAATGAGACAGTCCCTTGTGGGGTGGCGCGGGTATCTTACACCCTCCCCCTCTGGACGAGATCCGAGTCTATAAAATTGGAGAAACAGTACTAGGAATCGTCATGGCCACGTCGACGCAATACTTGTGTAACACTGTACTGAGTCGACGTTTTCGGCGTCGCTGCGTCACGCGGCGTCGTCAGGGCCAGTCATCTCCTTGTCCTGCTCGCGGTATGCACCCGCAGGGTGCACGGGGTACGTCGACGTCGAACCGTCGCGCAAAGGTGCGTAGCGCAGGTTGTCCCAATGATCGTCTTCGTGTAGGGCGAATTCCGCAACGGCGTTTGCATTGGTCGGGAACCCTGCTCTGAACTCTTCGCCGTCGAGGTCCGAGTTGCCGTCGTTCACGTTGCGGCGTGCCCTGGCGTAGCCTTCCAGCGCAATGACGGCGGTGGTCTCAGGGTCGATCCCGTGTTGCGTGATCCAGCAGACGACCTGGGCGTCGGATACGTTTGTAGCGTCGAAGGGGAAGTGTTCGTGGTCGTGGCTAGCCGATGGGTAGTCACCCTGGCTTGCGATCGCGTCGAATGTCCCACTGACCGAGAAGATGCGAGTTGCGGCGTCAAGCCATCGGGCGCGATGGATGGAGGAGCCATTGCGGATACGTACCGGCATCAGCTTGTTGAGCGTGACCCAGGCTCGCACGTCGCCGGCGTGCGGGACGGCGTACGGTTCGCCTGGAAGGGTGCCATCCGCCGTACGCATGGCTTTTGGCCACCGACTTGTGGCGATGTCCTCGTAGGCACGCAGAGCGCTCGCCAGCGTGACGTCCCCGCTACTACCATCATCGTCGGCGTCCTCCGTGAGGAATACCGCGGTCCTGGGGTCTGGGGCGGACGCGCCGAGTCGCGCAAATCGCGATACCGGGGCGTCCCCCGCTGCGGACTCGCCGTCGGAGTTCAGGGAACTGGGGGCGCGATCGTCCTGTTCCGCCTCTGGCGTGGCGATGGGTACTGGCGGTATCGTGGGCTGGAACGGGAATCCCGCTCGTCCCGCGTTCGTGACCTTCGGTCGTGGATTGCGGGGCCCGCCTACCACGGTTTTGTATTCGGCGACGGCCTGATTTTGGTACTGTAACAGGGTGACCTCGCCGATCGTGCGTGGGATTGTGGGGTCCGATCCCAGGCGCGTCATCTCGTGCTTGAGGAAGTCCATTGTGGCGGCGTCGCCGCGGTGTACCCAGCGAAGGATGTTGCGTGCCTGCTCGAAAGTCTCCACGCGGCTGGCGGAGGCCCACGGGCCTACGCTGTTGGAGTCGAGCGTTGCCACTATCTTGCCGTAGACCACGCCCGCATTTTCGGCGGCGATGGCCTTATCGCGCCGGATACTCTCGTTCGTGGTGTAATTGGCGGGCGCCTTGATGGTCTCGTCCGTACCGTAGTCGCTTGTGTCGCCGTCGTCCTCCGACTCCGCGAGTATGGGGTGGCCGCCCTCGTCGCGTCCTGCGTGGTTGATGTCCGGAGGGAACGTCGTGCGGGTCCACGGCGCGTCCGCAGGTCGAGAGTTAGGTGCACTAGAGTGCACCCTATCGTCGCGCTGCGGAGCCCTGCCGCGCCCTGTCGGTGCCCGTCCGCGTCGTATGTAGCCCCGTCGCGCATCTTCGTAGCGTTGAGGCCCGGCGTACCTGTCGTAGTAGGGACGTCGGGGCGACGGGGACCGATACCGCGGGGCGGGGCTCTGCTGTCGATACTGCCGCGGCGGCGAGTCGTCGCGGTACCTGCGGCGGTTTGGCTCGCGCTCACCGCGCCAGCCGTAGCTGTCGCGCCGATCATAGCGCTCGTCAGACCGCCGCCCGTAGTCGCGGTCCAAGTCCGGCGTGCTCCGGCCGTGGGAGTGGGGGGAGAGACTGCGTCGTCGGTCGCGATAGGCGTAGCGCTCAGGTGGCAGGAGCCGGTCTGCGATCGCCCTGCTAGCTTCCCGAACGAGCTCGGGGACGAAGTCGGATTCGGCGCGGTAGTGTGACATTTTTTGCTTTTTATTGGGGTGGGGTTGCGGCTTTTGAGCGAGCGGGGGGTTTTTCTTTATCTGATGCGGAATCGGTTCTATATGAGTAGCGACTGTTTGCGGGGGTATCTTTTGATGAAACGGCGGGTATAGTGTGCATGCCGGTTATCTGCGCCCGTGATCCGTGTTCACGGGGCGCGTGGTAGTTCCTGCCAGGCTGAGACTCCCATGGCTTCGTAGTACTGGTCCAAGGCAGCGCATTCCTCCAGGTTCCGGGGTGGTTCCCAGGTGTAGTCGCCTGCAGTCCATTTGACGTGGAATTTCACGGTCCGATTTGTCCATCGGTGCGTTAGTATTTCCTCGACATGCCATTCTTGATTATCTGGCATGCCGAAGTCGTAGAACCGATTAGCTTCCCTACTAGGGAAGATGATGTCGTCGTTGGGCTCGTGTGCCCGCAACAACGACGCGTGGAATGTAGGATGGTTACGCCGGCGTTTCAAGTCGTCCGATAGTGCCAGCGTATAGGTCGAGCTCTCGGGGTGGCTCTCCGTGATCAGGAACGGACCAATGAATTTTGGTGCGAGTTTTCGAGCTCGTCCCTTTGGGAGATTTAAATTTTTTGTGGACAGATATACTTTCGCGCCAACGTCGTACGGGACTTCAGCGCGGCGATGCTTGTTGGACTGCACCGTAGCTCGGATGCGCGCCGCTATGATATTGTCATGGGCAATTACAAGGTTCGCGAGTGCCCTGCGGACGAAGTCCTGTACGCCAGGGAGCTCTGTTGGTTCGTCCATGATATTGGCTAGCCGCGGTACGTATCCGTAGTTCAATTCAAACGGCGCGAAGCCTGTGGATGCACTGATGCTTGAATTTATAGCGAATTCCGTCATTGGTACATGGTAGACCCAATCGCGCTGAGTTGGGTCGACGGTAGCGCGCAGGATCTGGGACACGTTGCGAATGGCGCGTTCGGAGGCGCCGTCAGTCTGGGGGTGGAAGGACGTAGACATGAGTAGTTTGGTTCCTGTAAGTCGGTGGAGTTCCCTCCAAAATTTTGATGTGAATTTTGAGTCGCGGTCGGATATTATTGTGGAGGGCATTCCGTGAAGTCGGACTATGTCGCGCAGGTAGATCCATGCGACGTCCGAGGAGGTGTCGGTGACCTTCATGGGGCTTAATGCTATCATGCTGGTCAGTCGACAGATAACTACCAAGAGGTAGTCATAGCCGAGGCAGCTTGGGAACGGTCCCACGAAGTCCATTCCGATTGAGTCCCAGGGGCTACGCGGGATGGGCATCGGGTGAAGTAACCCTATCGGCGCCTGCGTGCTGGGTTTATTCATAGCGCAATTCCCGCAAGACGCGCAGAATCGCTCAATGTCTCCGCCCATCTTGGGCCACCAGTACCACCGGCGTACGTACTCGGACGTCCGTAGTTCGCCATAGTGGCCCAGGGTGGAGTGGGATTGGTCGAGTATGATCTCAGTCAGGAGCCGCTTGCTGTTGCTCCGAGGCACGCGGGGAATGCAGAGGACCCGCGTTTTTGCGTTGTTCTGACAATAAAGGAGTCCGTCGTCGAGTGTGAATTGGGGAAACGCCTCAGGCGCCTCGATGACATGCCGGAGTATGAGGTCGTCCTTGTACTTCGCGCGTACCTCGAGGAGAAAGCTAGGGTCGCCTTCGACCGAGGAGCGTAGCGGGGGCGCCGCCTTGAGTGCGTCCTCGAGAGAAATGGCGGTGGTATCGAAGCCCTCCAGGGCTAGTTTTTCAGCATGGGCCTCGAGTTCCTGGGCCTCGATGACACGGTCTTCGAGTGGCTCGCGGATGCGATGTGCGTAAAGGGCCGCGCTTCCTTGGGTGAGCTCTGCTATACGCAGCGGCCCGAGGTCTTCCATCTCGGGGTCGAGGCGGACGTCAGCCGTTACGAACGCGTCAGGGTAGTAGTCGTCGGTGGGACCGTCGTTCTCGTAGAGCCTAGATAAGCAGTCGGCCACTTTATTCTCTACGCCCTCCACGTGTACGATGTCGAAGTCAAAGCGAGACAAGTACTCGTCCCAGCGAATGACCCGTCCGTTTCCGCCAGATCTCGCGGCCGTCTTGACGCTGGTCAGAGCTTTGTGATCGGATGCGATAAGGAATTTGCGTCCAATGAGCTTGTCCTCCCACTTGAGGAGGCTTTCGATGATCGCGAGTGCCTCCTGCTCGTAGGTTTTGTAGGATCGTTGAGCCGCGGAGAACTTCTTTGACATGAATCCGGCCGGTCGGCATGAGCGCCAGTCCTTGCCTTGGCCGTACAGGGCCCCAATTCCGACGATGGACGCGTCGCAGATGATCCATATCGGGTCAGGATTGAGGGGGTCGATCGGACGCAGTATGGGGGTCTTGCGTACGGTAGTTTTTATTCGTTCCAGGCAAAGTTGGTGGAAGGGTCGCCATGAGAATGGTTGGCCTCCGCGGCAGATAGATTCCAATGGGGAGGTGAAATGCGCGACATCGGGGAGGAACTGCGCAAGGTATTGAATGAGCCCTAATAGTCTTTGGACCTCGACTAGGGATCGGGGAGATCTCCACTCCAGTACTCGAGTTAGCTTGTCGTCGTCGGCGTGTAGGCCTAGGTCGTCGATAACGTGGCCCAGGCAGTCCATGCGAGTCGAATACAAATCACATTTTTTCTTGCTTAAATACAATTTTTGTTCGCGTAATCTCGAGAGAACCAGGTCCAAATGACGTTCGTGATCCTCGACGCTTGTGGAGAATATGAAAATGTCGTCCAGATAAACGTGGACGAAATCTCCAAGCACATCCCGGAAGATCCAGGTCATCAGCCGCTGAAATGTAGCAGGAGCGTTGCAGTCTCCCTGCTGCATTACGTGGGAGTATGCCGTTCCGAATGGGGTGGCAAAGGCAGTTTTGCGGACGTCGTCAGCAGCAATTCTGATTTGTTCGTAGGCATCGGACATATCGATCTTCGACCGGTATTTCGCGCGCGCCACGTCCATGCGAATGGCATCTTGATCTGGGAACGGGGTGACGTCCTTGATTGTATTTTCGTTACGCTGTCGAGCGTCGACGACTGTGCGGAGCCCGCTATCCTTCTTGGGGAGACATAGGAGAGGAGCAGCCTGGGAGGCGGGGCTCATTTCCCACCATCCAGCGTCCACGTAACGCTTCATCTTTTCCCTAAGTAACGGGCGGAGGGCCTCAGGACATCTGGGCATGTGGAAATTGTATATCGCCTTCTCATCAATGAGGTTGATTTCGTGGTTGATGGCCCGAAACGGGGGTAGCTCGAGAGGAATGGGTCCCATGAGGTCGGCGCAGGCGTTGTACCAGCGCAAGCGCAGTCTGGGAACGTCAGCGTCCGTGAGCGTCGAATCCGTGTGGGGAACGCGGCGGCTGTAGAGACCGAGTACTTCGAGTGCCCCGTCGAATGCGAGGGAGTTTATGCCGTCGTCATCAATCTCTCCAGTCATGGAGGTCCTCCAGGTTGACGAGTGCAGACTGATACGAGGGCGCTCGTGCAGTAGGGTCATTGTTTCATAAATGCCGGTGGATTCGAATATAGGATAGTCACGCGGGTTGTTTATGACACGAATATGCAAGGACTCCGTCTCCGTGGGATCGCTCGGAGGTGGACGCGAAGCGTTAGGATGTTGGTTGGTAGTGTTGAAGGGGTCGGGGTCGTGCGTGGGGTCTGAGCTCAGTAGCCCGTGGTACAGCTCGGCCACTTTCAAGTACTCGGATTCGGGGACGAGTATGGCGGGGAAGTTCAAAGGGAGTGAAGGGAGGGAGAATGTATCTTCTTCGTCGGGGTCGTCATGGTCATGTATGTAGTGACTGTGGTTCCTGCCTGCAGGGGTTTTGGTGGATTCGCTCGGGGCGCTCGGCGCAGCCGGTCCCTTATCTCCTTTTCCCGAGTTAGCCGAGGGTCCCGTCTCGAGAATACTCTCGAGGCGGTGGCCTTGGGCTAGTCAGGTCGGGATAGAGCCGGAGTGCGCTGACTCGGTTACCCGAGTGGCCAGTAGCGATGCCTCTTCCAGGGTTGATAGTGCCTTTATGGAGTGTCCGTTTGGGAATCGGATTTCCCTTTTACCAAAATCCAAAACGATACCGTGTTTGTTCATGAAAGGGGTCCCGACAATTCCGTCGTAACGGTCCAGGTTCGCCAGATCGAAATACACATGACCTCGGATGCCGCCAAAATTGACTGGTGGTCGTGTCCCGTAATTGATTTTGGATCGGCTCCCAACACAGCCAAGCTGCAGAGTGACTTGCTCGCTTAACTTGAATGTCTTACATTCTGTTACGCGAGCAAACTCAGGAGTTAACGAGTCGATGTTGCTGCCCGAGTCGAACAGCATGTAAGCGGGGGTGCCAGCGATATCGACCTGGGCCGCCAGGCAGGCAATGTCTTTACGGAGTCGGGAGGGCTGGTCCGTCTCGCGGATTTCTTTACGGTTCACATTTGAGAGGTGCTCAATATGCTGGGCCAGGACTTGTGCTCGGGGTACTCCAGACTCCGACCGCGTTTCTGGTTCTTCAGCCCAGGTTACAGTGGGATTGGCCAGTAATGCGGGTAGTCCAAGTTCCATCGCTCTCCGCCGGATTGCGGTGTTAAGAGCCTTTTGGTGGGCGATTCGGAAGTCCGGGACGAGGTAGCCGTTGTCGGCCAGTGCTTGGGTGCAGACATAGAGGGTCCCGCGGTGATCCATGTAGGTGGAGTAGTGTTCCGCTGCTGATCCTGAGATGGATACTAACGAGCGCAGAATGCAGGGGTCATCCCGTCTGGGTTCCGGCGCGGGATTGGCTTGATCGCCTTGATCCGATACTACTCGTGGTACCTCGTCATGATCATCGTCTATCTCGGCCTCCGCTGGGTTCCAGTGCACGGGCGGATATCCGCTGGACAATGCCCATAAGTTGCAATTGCGGGCGCTATCCCTGAGGTGAGCGCTCCAATGGGAAGTAGTGGGATCAGGAAGTAGGCCGCCGTTTTGGCTTCTTAGTGATCGAATCTGGTCATCGGGCGAAAGCCGTGCCCAGCGTTCCTCGTAGCGGTTGCGCTCGCGTTCTGCGCGAGTCCCGCGGTCGATGGCCTCCTGTGCTAGCGGGCCTATGGGTCGACTGGGGCTCTCTGAACGGGCGAGTTCCTCTTCAGAAATGAGTATGGTGGTCCCCTCGGGTAGCGAGGGGAGCGTGGGTGAGTCTTCCTCGTCATCAACCGATATGATTCTTATGGCTAATAGTCGGGGTTCTTCTTCTGGGGACTCAGCCAAGAGCGCTGTATCGGGGACGGACAGTGCGTCCCATAATTCTTCAGACGAGTCGGTATCATCCTCGGCAGTCTCGGGGCTGGACTCTGGCGTGCCGGGATAGCTGGGAGGGGGTGTCCCGCCCAGGCTTGGCGGGGGAGTGCCACCGTCGCTGGGGGGTACGCTATCATCCTCGCTTAAGGCGGACGATTCTTCGTCCGAAGATCCAAACTCGGATGCAGTTACTGTGGAATATACCGGATAGCCCTCTGGGTCCTCCGGCCGGATCACCTCCCCTTCGAGGGTGTCGCAAAGGTCGGGGCGTACGCTATATTCGAATCGAAGCCGCGCCAAGTAGGCGTTCGCGTGGTGGAGTCTTTCCATTACTTCACTTAACCAATCCGCTGAAGAATGTATAGCGTCGTCCAACATCTCACGGGCAGTATTTAGGACAGCCCATGCTCGGCTCGTTGAACCCCGAGGAAGACGTAGTCGAACGGTGAGTTTAGTCATCGCTTCTCGACTAAGGAGATTCACGCCAGCCATCCCATTGTGCATCTGGCGTAGTAGTTCTAGGCGTTGCACCAAGGGAGCCATCAGCGGGGCCAATTCATCAATGGTCATTAGGCCAATCTGAAGCGCGGAGGGCTCGGGGGCTAGTTCGACTGCGTCGTGGTCGATGTAGCGGCGCATGTCTCGGATATGTTCCGCTAGTTGGAGATGGAGTAACGCGTCCCACTCGTCGGCTACCGAGCGCGACCAGGCTCCCTCATCGTGCCTCTCTCGGAATCTCTCGGTGAGCACCGCGAACGAGCCGACCGGGTCATTGACGTAGTGGTGATCCCGTCGCAGCTCAGTGGCGATCCTCTCCCGTTCGAGGGCGGTGAAGGCACGAAGTCCAAGGGTCCGGGTGCGGTGAGTCTCGATGAGCCGACGGTCGTCATCGGCCATGTACCCAAACTGCCCCGCGCCTCGCACCGTGCTGGGAAGAGACGCCAGCAGTTCCATGGCGGGAGTGGAGATAACGTCGTCATCGGCCGCCACACGGAGAGAGAAGTACTGGAATCGGATGGTGCCGAGACGAGCCTCCTCGACATCGTTGGGCTCAGTGAGCTCAAGGAGGTCAGCGCCTTGTCTGGCCATCTCGTCTTCGCCTTCGCTCTCATATTGGGGTCCGCCCCAGTCGTCCGTCACCGGGTCTTCGGCGTTTAACTGCGCGAGTTCCTCATCGTCGGCAGCGTAACTCTCGTAAATCCGCTGGGCTCCAAAACGGGGACGCGTAGGGTTTGGTTCCGCATATTTGGTGCAAATGGGGTCACTACCAATGTGCCCTAGTATCCCGCACTTGAAGCAGGTTTTATCGGCGTAGTTCCCGGAGCCGGCGGTTCTCGCGATATTGGGCCGTGGGGTCAGTGGGGCGTGTGAGCCCTGTGGGATAGGACTGGGGCTCGGTCGACTTTTGAAATCAACCGTCGATCGTTTAGCAAACGGGGCCGGCTTCGGTGTATCGGCGCGCGGTACTCCAGGTGCACGCTCGCGACTGCCGCGCGCCGTCTTCTGGGCCTCCCACAGTTGACTTGAGTGGGTGCGCATCTGGTGGATGGAGGAGTAAGTGTGGGATATACCGCGCATCGAGGCGAGGTCATCGTGCAGGTGGGCCGGTATGAGCCGCATGAACCGCTGTCGAATAATGACTTCAGGCATAGGGTCTCGCATCCGACGCGAGCACGTTTCAAGATCGTCCATGAGCTTGAGGGGTCCGTCCTCGGGCTTATAGCGGATGGCGTCGAAGTCACGGAGGGCATGATGGGCGGTAGCCGTGGTAATAAACCGGCGGTGAAGTGCGCAGAGGATACCAACGAAGTCCTTATCCATGGTATTATCGGTGGAGTCAATCTCCACGAAATCAATATACCACTCTAATGCGATTCCATCTAGTAGTCCCTTCAATACGGTCACTCGATATTCGTCTATGTCGGGTCCTCCGTAAAACATGGTGCGCATCCATGAAGCTATGCGTTCGAGCCACCTGATGAACTTAATATGGTCATCTACCCCAGTAAACTTCTGGGGAGTGTCCAGTTTGGGCGGTTTTATTCGAACGGGTAGGTTCAGTTCCTCAGCCAGTTGTTTATCAATGATACGGCGAATACTTTCATCAGTTTCTAGTCGGAACTCCTCGAACACGTCGCCGCTCCCTTCGATATCTTCATGGGCAGTCAGATATCCTGTGTGGCTCACACTATGGCCGGTTCTGGCCAGGCGGCTCGCCGAGGAAGCGATGGGACGTCTGAGAGCGGTGGATATGCTTCCGACGTCCTCAAATCGGGCGATAGGATTCGGGACCCGATGTATCTGAATCTCGGGTAGGTGGTTAGAATCTTCGAATGCTGCCGCTGCACGATCTTTGCGGGAAAGCGTAGCGCCAGCGCGGCGGTCAAACTCGGCCGCACTCTCGCCTGTGCGCCTAGGTGGAAGCGTAGCTTGTACCCCGTGCAGCAGGTCGGGGGGAAATTCGGCGGGTTCCGGTAACACCAGGTTGGGCATAGCGGTGGGCGCGTGGTTACCAGCGCGCATCCCTGCAGCCGTTGATAGTATCTTACCAAGTACCATCTCAGTCACTCCGAGGTTACGCAATGCCTTCACGTTCTCTTGGATGCATCCGTTGAACTTGTCATTGCGTTCTTGCAGGGTACTATGCATGGATGCCAGTTTTACGGCGACTTCCTGTTGAAATTGGGTGAGAGCGTTGTGGCCCGTCTTCGTTTCATACTGCTGATCAAGGACCATAGCCGTGGTAGTGAAGAGGCGGTCTCTGCCTGTGGCGAGCGAGCCTCTAATCTGATTAAGCATATTCATTTGCTCAATGGACAGGCTGTCGGCGCCTATGGACGTGATGAACTCGGAGACGCGGGCCTCCGTGGATAGACTGGCGGCCACACGGGTACCGGAGGGTTCGGAGGTCCGTGTGTCCGCCAGATCAGAGGTGTCGGACACCGTCGGCGGTGACCGATCGGATCCCTGGCCATCCATGGCCACGATGGGGACCCCAGTCGCGTCTTCGGACGTGGTGGGGGGCTCGTAGTCGACTACATCGATGCGGAGTCCAGTCTCGACCTGGATTAGGTAGTACCCACCCGCACCGTCAGGGACGAAGCGGGCGGACAGTCCGGAGATGGCATGGGGTGATTCCGTGCGTGGAGCGGGGGATCCAGCGGATATAGAGGGGGGGTCACCGTCAGAGACGTTGGCCCTCCCGTCGCCAGTTTGTGATGGGTTCCTCGCGCCGGGGCCAGGGACATAGGCAGAGTCGTTCTCTACGTGTGTCCCCGCGGACGCGTACTGGGTGGCGGCCGAGGCCGACAGGTGAGGTGGCGGGTCGGGTCGCCAGTTTTCGCTAGAGGATGCCGGGGAATCCTTGGGGGTTTTCGACATCGCAGGTAGCCGTGTTTCTTGTAGTTGTCTTCTAGTCAATAGAAATGCTTCGGGAGAAGCCAATGAAGGTTTAAAAAAGTGTAAGGGTCTTGGGGTTGTAACTTATGGCTTAGAACACCAAACTAAACCGTACCACGATCTATATTATAGAATGGGTGCGGATGGTCTGGGTTAAGCTTCGGTTGCCCAAACCATCCGCATCACGACAACTATATAGTACATGATGTGATCAAAGATGTGAGTAATAACTAAGCATATCAGCAATGAGACAGTCCCTTGTGGGGTGGCGCGGGTATCTTACACAGCCCCAATGAGGCCGGCTACATCCGGGACATCGCGGACGTGGTTCTCACGTACAAGGGTCACAGCGAGCGCGTCCAACTCGCGGTCACGCGCCTCGGCAAGGAGAAGCTCATCCTCGGGTATTCCTGGCTCCGGAAGCACAACCCGGAGATCAACTGGGAAACCCGGGAGGTCAAGATGAGCCGCTGCCCTGCCGGTTGCGCTACGTGCACCACCGAGGCTCGTTCCGAGCGCCGTGCGGCTCGCTCCGCCGCGCAGTTGCTCAAGCGGCTACGCTCCGGTCCGGTTCCGGCGATCTGCGTCATAGACGTGGAGGACCGATCGGACGAGGACGAGGATGACTCCGAAGACCCTCCGGGGCCTCCGGAGAATGACTCCGAAGACTCCGGTACCGAGGACGACGACTACCAGATCGAGGAAGGGGACCGGATATTCTATACCCGGTTCACCCCTTCCGAAGACATCCGGGCCACCGGAACCGTTTCACAGCGGTTAGCGGAGGCGTTCGCCCGGAACTCCGCGCCCCCTCCGGACACCATTCCGGAATGGGCCCGGGAGTTCGAGGACGTCTTCAACCGGGAGTCGTTCGACTCGTTACCGGAGCGCCGGACTTGGGACCACGCTATCGAACTCGTCCCGGATTCGAAGCCCGCGAACTGTAAGGTCTACCCGATCTCTCCCCTCGAGCAGCGCGAGCTCGACGCGTTTATCGAGGAGGGATTGGCGACCGGACGGATCCGGCCTTCCAAATCCCCGATGGCGTCCCCCGTCTTCTTCGTCAAAAAGAAGGACGGAGGCCTCCGGTTCGTCCAGGACTATCGCGCGCTCAATGCGATGACCGTGAAAAACCGGTACCCGCTCCCTTTGATCAACGATCTTATTAATCGATTGAAAGGAGCTCGGTACTTCACGAAGCTGGACGTCCGGTGGGGTTTCAACAACGTCCGGATCCGCGAAGGCGACGAGTGGAAAGCCGCGTTCCGGACTAACCGGGGACTCTTCGAGCCCTTGGTGATGTACTTCGGCCTGACCAACTCCCCCGCGACCTTCCAGACAATGATGAACGACATCTTCCAAGATCTCATCTTGTCCGGGGACGTCATGATATACCTCGACGACATCCTCATCGCCCATTCCGACCTCACGCGCCACCGGGAGATCGTCCGGGAGGTCCTCCGGCGGCTCCGGGAGCACAAGCTCTACTTGCGCCCGGAGAAGTGTGAGTTCGAGAAGTCGTCGATCGAATATCTCGGGGTGATCGTCTCTCACGACCACGTGGAGATGGATCCGGTCAAGGTCGCCGGAGTCGCCGCTTGGCCGGTCCCGGAGAACAAGACGGACGTGCTCCAGTTCGTCGGGTTCACGAACTTCTACCCGGAGGTTCATCCGGGACTTCTCCGACATCGCCCGGCCCCTATTCGACTTGTCGAAAAAGGGCACCGCGTGGCGTTGGAGCGAGCCGGAGGCCACCGCTTTCCAGGCGCTGAAGGACGCGGTGACCACGGACCCCGTCCTGATCCTTCCGGACGAGGCCCGGCCGTACCGGCTCGAAGCGGACAGCTCCGACCGGGCTTCCGGTGCGGTCCTCTCTCAGGAGGGTCCGGACGGGAAGTGGCATCCGGTAGCGTTCTACTCCAAGAGCTTGAGTCCGGTCCAGCGCAACTACGAGATCCACGACAAGGAGATGCTCGCGATCGTCCGCGCGCTCGAGGAGTGGCGACACTTCCTCGAGGGCTCGCAGCATCCGGTGGAGATCTGGACCGATCACAAGAACCTGGAGTACTTCCGGAAGTCGCAGAACCTCAACCGGAGGCAGGCGCGGTGGTCGCTGTACCTGTCCCGGTTCGACTTCACGCTCCACCACAAGCCCGGACGCCTGATGGGGCGACCGGACGCGCTGTCGCGTCGCCCGGACCACGGAGCGGCTCCGGACAACCAGGACGTCACCCTCCTGTCCCCGGAGCTCTTCCACGTCCGCGCGATCGAGGGTGTAGTGGTGACCGGACCGGAACGTCCGGTGCTCCGGGACATCCGGGACGCGCTCGCGCGTGGTCCGGACCTCGAGGACCCCATCGCTATCGCCGCGCGAGAGGCCCTCAACGTCCGGGGCTCCCGGTCGCTCCGGTCCGCGGAGTGGCGTGTGGACGACGGGCTGCTCTACTTCCGCGGCAAGATCGTGGTCCCCCGGGATCACGACCTCCGACGCCGGATCTTGGAGCAGCACCACGATACCCGTGTGGCGGGGCATGCCGGCCGCTTCAAGACGTTGGAGCTCGTCTCCCGGAACTACTGGTGGCCCCAGTTGTCCCGACACGTCGGCCGGTATGTCGCGACGTGCGACTTGTGCTGTCGCACGAAGGCGCTCCGGAAGCTTCCGGTCGGTGAGTTGCACCCGACGGAGGTTCCGGAAGAGCGCTGGAGCACGGTTTCGGTGGACTTCGTCGTCGAGCTTCCGGAAGCTCACGGGTACGACGCGGTGATGGTCGTCGTCGACGCGCTCGGGAAGCGTGCGCACTTTAACGAGTGCCACACGACCCTGGACGCCGTCGGAGCTGCGCGGTTGTACTACCGGAACGTGTGGAAGCTCCACGGGACCCCGGAGAAGTACATCTCCGACCGGGGTCCGCAGTTCATCGCGGAGTTCACCCGGGAGCTGTGGCGCCTCATCGGAGTCGCTCCGGCGACCTCCACGTCGTACCACCCGCAGACCGACGGTCAGACCGAGCGCGTTAACCAGGAGATGGAGCAGTTCATCCGGCTTTTCACTAACTACAAGCAGGATGACTGGGACGAGCTCCTTCCGGCCGCCGAATTCGCCTACAACAACCACATCCACTCGTCGACGCAGCAGGTCCCGTTCATGACCGATACCGGACGGCTCCCCCGGATGGGGTTCGAGCCGAACGGGCTGCGCTCGAAGGTGGAAGCGGTTAACGAATTCCGCGACCGGATCGCCTCCGGAGTCTCCGAAGCCCGGGCGGCGCTCGTCAAGGCTAAGGAGGAGTATAAGCGGTACTACGATCGCCGGCGCACTCCGGCGCCGGAGATTAAGGTAGGCGACCGGGTCTGGCTGGACGCCTCCGACATCCAGACCACTCGCCCTTCCGCTAAGTTCGCGCACCGCCGCTTGGGGCCCTTCCGGGTGCTCCAGGTCATCGGGCGGGGCGCGTACAAGCTCGAACTCCCTCCCCGGCTCTCGCAGCTCCATCCGGTCTTTCCGGTCGTCAAGCTTGAATTGGCTCAGGACGACCCCTTCGAGGGTCGGACTGGCTACGACGAGCCTCCGCCGGTCCTCCGCGGTGCTCCGGACGCTCCGGACGCTCCGGGCGCCGCTCCGGACGAGCCACCCGAGTGGGAAGTCGAGGCGATCGTGGACGCGAAGTACCGGTGGGGCTCGCTCTGGTATTTCGTGCAGTGGAAAGGTTATAATTCCTCTCATGATTCGTGGGTTAAACACTCCGACGTTTTCGCTCCGGAACTCGTCGCGGACTTCTACCGGAAGTACCCCGCCGCACCACGCGCCATCACGACCGCCACCTTCGACTCCCTCCCCTTCCGAGACCCCGACGTCCACGTCCGGACGATGCGTCGAGGCGCCGCATTCCAAGGGGGGGATGGTGTCAGGGGAGCCCCCGCTCCGGCCCCCGTTCCGGTTCCGGTTCCGGTTCCGGTTCCGGTCTCCGCTCCGGCCCCCGCCTCCGCTCCGACCGCCGCCCCAGTCCCCGCTCCCTCCGCCGCTCCCCCCGTCGCTCCCTCCGCCCCCGCTCGCCCGCTCCCGCGACCCCGCCGGAACTCCGGTTCCGGATACCACGTGGCCTGTGACCGCGCACGGGACCTATGCGCGTCACTCCGGTTGCTCCGATCACCCCGCGCACGTGCTACTAGTCAGTAGGTATTTTAGGCGGCTCCGGGCGTGGGAATCCTCAGACGTTCTTCTCTTCGGATTCCCCACGCCAGGTGCGCTATACTTGTACTTAGTAGCACGGCCTGTCAATTAACCTTCGGATTCCCCACGCCAGGACCCTTGACTTCTCGGGCCGCGTGGTTGCCCTTACAGTCGGTGCTGCAACTAGCTTGATATTTGCAGGCTGCGGATTGGAATTCCCTGTCTCCCCCTCAAGCAGCAGTCTGTCAGGTGTGTCTAATTCAACCTCGTTCGGTAGGGTATCCAAAAACTCGAAATTGCGTGACGACTTTGACTTGCTTGCTTGATTTATTCCAGTATTTAACTGCTTTAGGTCCTTCGGCATATCCAACAAAGATATGCTTCATGGATTTGCACACAGTCTTGCCAGGTTTATTGGCTTCTGTGAGTATCCAAACTTCGGAACCAAATTCCCTCGGATGAGCCATATTAGGCTTCTTGCCGGTCCAGACCTTGTGCGGGGTCAGCCCGTTCAAAGCCCTGGTAGGTGAACAATTTTGAATGTATGCAGCATGAATAACTGCTTCAGCCCATAGAAACGAAGGTAGATTACGAGCAATAAGCATCGCACGGGTAAGTTCCATAAGGGTGCGGTTGAGACGTTCAGCAATGCTGTTCTGGGAGGGTGAATAGGGTGCGGTGGTCTGTAAGTCAATTCCTTTCTCTCTAAACCATCTGACGAGTTCCTTATTGATGTATTCTCCCCCGTTATCCACCCGAATATATTTCGGACGAGTTTGGAAGTGGCGCTCCAGGTAAGCAACATAATCTTTCACACACTGAGTTGCTTCTGATTTGTGCTTCATGAAGAATACCGTGCATCGGTGGGAGAAATCGTCGGTAAATGAGATATAGTATCTGGCTTTGGAAATGGCTACATGGCTTTGAATAGCTGCGATGCGCCCAGGTCCCCAGACATCGGAATGGGTGAGTTCACCAGTTTCCGTGGTCTCATCTTCGGATTCCTTTGGGTAAGGTTGACGGTGCTGTTTAGCTTGAACACAAGCTTCGCATTGGGTGAATGGTGGACTGCCAGGAGCTACAGTAAGTCTGTTAATCGGATTTCCTTTCACAAGCTTTTCCAATGACGAAATTGACAGGTGATCGTACTTGCAATGAAGCGATTTCATGTCTCAGTAGACTTCACATCCAATAGGCAAAGTTTCCCTATCTTCTTTGCTGTGGCTAATCTCTTTCCTTTAGCGTTAACCAATGTACATATGCCATAGCGGAAGCTTGCTTTGCCTCCGGCATCATCAAGTTTGCTTATGGATAGAAGGCTATTGGCTGATGCGGGGGCATAAAGTACGTTGTTTAGAACATTCGTAACATATTGGCCATCCACTTTGTTATTCAATATTACTGTGCCTTTGCCGAGAGCCTGGACCTTATTCTCGCCGAGACCAGTAATACTGTGGTTCGTGAGCGGGGTAAAATCGGTAAACAATTCTCATAAATTGCAGACATGCGACGTGGTTCCTGAGTCAGCAAGCCAATCAGTACGCTTGAACAAATTTATTGCTGTATGGCAGCAAGGTTCAGTGATGGCGGCCGAGTAAGCCTGATCAATTAGATCCTCATTCGCGGCATCTGACGGATTGTCCTGAGCCTGGTTAGCCCTGTCTTTGGTCTTCGATCTCGATTTCCTGGAGGTTTGCTTCGGTCCTTGGCCTTCACGGTCTCCACCCTTTGCAAAACATTTATGCTTGCAATGATATTTCCGGCCACAATTTTAACATGTACTATCTGAAGGGCAATTACAGCCAGTGGATTTATTCGCGGACTTGGGGTATCGGTTCAAACTCGAATTCGATCCCCTCGAGACTAATGCAGAGTCTGCGCCCGATTTTTCCAAGCGGCGGCGGTTCTCCTCCAGAATAATAGCAATAAGCTCATAGGATGTGATTGGCAGGGTAGATACAAGTGAAGTTGGTGTCAATGCTCAACACCTCTCGCACTGGAGTTTGGGGCAAAAACACGTGGACCAATGTCCGGCCAATACATGGTATTTTAGCTGGATATCAGCCAAATATTGCTTGACCGAAACTTGGATGAAGTAAGGTGTATTGGCCACGGATAGGCCAGAATACTTTTGACTTTCCCTTGTATCTCTACTATATAGACAATCTCCAAGTTTATGACCTTTTGAATCGACAGCTCATATATGTATACATGCATATAGACTTGAGACATGCATGTGTGGTCCTGTGCGGTGTGCCGTCACACACAGGGTTCTCACATGCCATATCTGGTTTCAGCTGCTGCTCAACCACGTCAGGTTTTGTGAGCCAACTAGATTAGTGGAGCTATGGGTCATTAGACAAATGTGAGTGGTCTCAACCAGCCCTACAACTTTGCCTGCAAGGTCACAAAACCTTTTCTAATGAATTGATGAAACTTTCCAATGAAGTTCAATTTTTGAACCATGTTTGGTCGAGTATTTTGTATTTTGTGAGGCAACAAGACCAATTGAGCTATATAGGTCATCCAATGAAGATGAATAGTCTCAATGCCTAACCTTTATTCCATCTCCAAGCCTCAATCTGTTAGCTTGATATGGGCACTTGTTTAGATGAGGCAACTGTAGTAGGTGAATGACGTAGCTGGACCAAGGGAGAAAAAGTATAATGGTTACTCTGGTGGAGTGGTAGTGTTGTGTAATGTAGAGATTCTGGGCATTCGTATGGCTCGTGGTTCAAGTCCAGCACTGGGCAATTTTTTCGTGTCCGGGCCGTTATCAATCACGTGATCTCGGGCCGGCCCGGTCCGAACCTATGGTCTGCTCGCAATCTGAGCAGACCATAGGTTCGGACCGGCGGTGCCCCAGTCACATGACCCAAGTTTTTTTTGTTTTTTTTTTTTGTAAGTATGATTATGGCAGACTTGGAATCGGGTATCTCTTAGCTTCCAAAAGTGCATTGCCACTCAAAAGACTGCTGGCTTGAGTGACTGAACCCTGGCCCTCCATTAAAAAAAATAGCTGGCACAGACCAATAAATTTACGAAGCTGGTCACATGTTTCTGGGACTGGTTCCTGTTGCACATGATATGCTAAACTTGATTTGGACTGAATCCAAGAAGCAATAGAGTGAATCCTAGGAGGTCACCTGTCTAGGATTTGATGAAAAAATTGCCTTTTATAGTAGGTTTTGTATGTTTGGTCTTCTGATTTGCTTATCATTTGCGGAGTCCGCAAATCATAAGTTTGCGGCTTCCGCAAATGATGAGACTTTAATGGGAAGATAGAAACCTTATTTAGAATTTGCGGTTCCCGCAAATCTTGCGCAAATGTTAAGCAAATTTAAAATTTGCACACCATTTGCGCAGCCCGCAATTACTGAGTATATAATGGGAATCTGTTCAGTTTGCGCAGGATTTGCGCAGGATTTGCGGGCACCGCAAATCATAGCTTGCCCCCAGTGTGCACCTCCCGCTCGAGTTCACGTCCACCGATAGCGCTGCGAAGCTCTCGACCAACGGGCCCGTGGACTGTGGCGCGACTTCCGAATTCATCGACTCGGAGTACGTCGCTGCCAATCAGTTCCCGGTCCGACGCCTTTCGCAGCCGATCCCGGTCTTCAATGTAGACGGCAGCCCCAACGAGGCCGGCTACATCCGGGATATCGCGGACGTGGTTCTCACGTACAAGGGTCACAGCGAGCGTGTCCAACTCGCGGTCACGCGCCTCGGCAAGGAGAAGCTCATCCTCGGGTATTCCTGGCTCCGGAAGCACAACCCGGAGATCAACTGGGAAACCCGGGAGGTCAAGATGAGCCGCTGCCCCGCCGGTTGCGCTACGTGCACCACCGAGGCTCGTTCCGAGCACCGTGCGGCTCGCTCCGCCGCGCAGTTGCTCAAGCGGCTACGCTCCGGTCCGGTTCCGGCGATCTGCGTCGTAGACGTGGAGGACCGATCGGACGAGGACGAGGACGACTCCGAAGACCCTCCGGGGCCTCCGGAGAATGACTCCGAAGACTCCGGTACCGAGGACGACGACTCCCAGATCGAGGAAGGGGACCGGATATTCTATACCCGGTTCACCCCTTCCGAAGACATCCGGGCCACCGGAACCGTTTCACAGCGGTTAGCGGAGGCGTTCGCCCGGAACTCCGCGCCCCCTCCGGACTCCATTCCGGAATGGGCCCGGGAGTTCGAGGACGTCTTCAACCGGGAGTCGTTCGACTCATTACCGGAGCGCCGGACATGGGACCACGCTATCGAACTCGTCCCGGATTCGAAGCCCGCGAACTGTAAGGTCTACCCGATCTCTCCCCTCGAGCAGCGCGAACTCGACGCGTTTATCGAGGAGGGATTGGCGACCGGACGGATCCGGCCTTCCAAGTCCCCGATGGCGTCCCCCGTCTTCTTCGTCAAAAAGAAGGACAGAGGCCTCCGGTTCGTCCAGGACTATCGCGCGCTCAATGCGATGACCGTGAAAAACCGGTACCCGCTCCCTTTGATCAACGATCTTATTAATCGATTGAAAGGAGCTCGGTACTTCACGAAGCTGGACGTCCGGTGGGGTTTCAACAACGTCCGGATCCGCGAAGGCGACGAGTGGAAAGCCGCGTTCCGGACTAACCGGGGACTCTTCGAGCCCTTGGTGATGTACTTCGGCCTGACCAACTCCCCCGCGACCTTCCAGACAATGATGAATGACATCTTCCAGGATCTCATCTTGTCTGGAGACGTCATGATATACCTCGACGACATCCTCATCGCCCATTCCGACCTCACGCGCCACCGGGAGATCGTCCGGGAGGTCCTCCGGCGGCTCCGGGAGCATAAGCTCTATTTGCGCCGGGAGAAGTGTGAGTTCGAGAAGTCGTCGATCGAATATCTCGGGGTGATCGTCTCTCACGACCACGTGGAGATGGATCCGGTCAAGGTCGCCGGAGTCGCCGCTTGGCCGGTCCCGGAGAACAAGACGGACGTGCTCCAGTTCGTCGGGTTCACGAACTTCTACCGGAGGTTCATCCGGGACTTCTCCGACATCGCCCGGCCCCTGTTCGACTTGTCGAAAAAGGGCACCGCGTGGCGTTGGAGCGAACCGGAGGCCACCGCTTTCCAGGCGCTGAAGGACGCGGTGACCACGGACCCCGTCCTGATCCTTCCGGACGAGGCCCGGCCGTACCGGCTCGAAGCGGACAGCTCCGACCGGGCTTCCGGTGCGGTTCTCTCTCAGGAGGGTCCGGACGGGAAGTGGCATCCGGTAGCGTTCTACTCCAAGAGCTTGAGTCCGGTCCAGCGCAACTACGAGATCCACGACAAGGAGATGCTCGCAATCGTCCGCGCGCTCGAGGAGTGGCGACACTTCCTCGAGGGCTCGCAGCATCCGGTGGAGATATGGACCGATCACAAGAACTTGGAGTACTTCCGGAAGTCGCAGAACCTCAACCGGAGGCAGGCGCGGTGGTCGCTGTACCTGTCCCGGTTCGACTTCACGCTCCACCACAAGCCCGGGCGCCTGATGGGGCGACCGGACGCGCTGTCGCGTCGCCCGGACCACGGAGCGGCTCCGGACAACCAGGACGTCACCCTCCTGTCTCCGGAGCTCTTCCATGTCCGCGCGATCGAAGGTGTGGTGGTGGCCGGACCGGAACGTCCGGTGCTCCGGGACATCCGGGACGCGCTCGCGCGTGGTCCGGACCTCGAGGACCCCCTCGCTATCGCCGCGCGAGAGGCCCTCAACGTCCGGGGCTCCCGGTCGCTCCGGTCCGCGGAGTGGCGTGTGGACGACGGGCTGCTCTACTTCCGCGGCAAGATCGTGGTCCCCCGGGATCACGACCTCCGACGCCGGATCTTGGAGCAGCACCACGATACCCGTGTGGCGGGGCATGCCGGCCGCTTCAAGACGTTGGAGCTTGTCTCCCGGAACTACTGGTGGCCCCAGTTGTCCCGACACGTCGGCCGGTATGTCGCGACGTGCGACTTGTGTTGTCGCACGAAGGCGCTCCGGAAGCTTCCGGTCGGTGAGTTGCACCCGACGGAGGTTCCGGAGGAGCGCTGGAGCACGGTTTCGGTGGACTTCGTCGTCGAGCTTCCGGAAGCTCACGGGTACGACGCGGTGATGGTCGTCGTCGACGCGCTCGGGAAGCGTGCGCACTTTAACGAGTGCCACACGACCCTGGACGCCGTCGGAGCTGCGCGGTTGTACTACCGGAACGTGTGGAAGCTCCACGGGACCCCGGAGAAGTACATCTCCGACCGGGGTCCGCAGTTCATCGCGGAGTTCACCCGGGAGCTGTGGCGCCTCATCGGAGTCGCTCCGGCGACCTCCACGTCGTACCACCCGCAGACCGACGGTCAGACCGAGCGCGTTAACCAGGAGATGGAGCAGTTCATCCGGCTTTTCACTAACTACAAGCAGGATGACTGGGACGAGCTCCTTCCGGCCGCCGAATTCGCCTACAACAACCACATCCACTCGTCGACGCAGCAGGTCCCGTTCATGACCGATACCGGACGGCTCCCCGGATGGGGTTCGAGCCGAACGGGCTGCGCTCGAAGGTGGAAGCGGTTAACGAATTCCGCGACCGGATCGCCTCCGGAGTCTCCGAAGCCCGGGCGGCGCTCGTCAAGGCTAAGGAGGAGTATAAGCGGTACTATGATCGCCGGCGCACTCCGGCGCCGGAGATTAAGGTAGGCGACCGGGTCTGGCTGGACGCCTCCGACATCCAGACCACTCGCCCTTCCGCTAAGTTCGCGCACCGCCGCTTGGGGCCCTTCCGGGTGCTCCAGGTCATCGGGCGGGGCGCGTACAAGCTCGAACTCCCTCCCCGGCTCTCGCAGCTCCATCCGGTCTTTCCGGTCGTCAAGCTTGAATTGGCTCAGGACGACCCCTTCGAGGGTCGGACTGGCTACGACGAGCCTCCGCCGGTCCTCCGCGGTGCTCCGGACGCTCCGGGCGCCGCTCCGGACGAGCCACCCGAGTGGGAAGTCGAGGCGATCGTGGACGCGAAGTACCGGTGGGGCTCGCTCTGGTATTTCGTGCAGTGGAAAGGTTACAATTCCTCTCATGATTCGTGGGTTAAACACTCCGACGTTTTCGCTCCGGAACTCGTCGCAGATTTCTATCGGAAGTACCCCGCCGCACCACGCGCCATCACGACCGCCACCTTCGACTCCCTCCCTTTCCGAGACCCCGACGTCCACGTCCGGACGATGCGTCGAGGCGCCGCATTCCAAGGGGGGGATGGTGTCAGGGGAGCCCCCGCTCCGGCCCCCATTCCGGTTCCGGTTCCGGTTCCGGCTCCGGTCTCCGCTCCGGCCCCCGACCCCGCCTCCGCTCCGACCTCCGCCCCAGTCCCCGTTCCCTCCGCCGCTCCCCCCGTCGCTCCCTCCGCCCCCGCTCGCCCGCTCCCGCGACCCCGCCGGAACTCCGGTTCCGGATACCACGTGGCCTGTGACCGCGCACGGGACCTATGCGCGTCACTCCGGTTGCTCCGATCACCCCGCGCACGTGCTACTAGTCAGTAGGTATTTTAGGCGGCTCCGGGCGTGGGAATCCTCAGACGTTCTTCTCTTCGGATTCCCCACGCCAGGTGCGCTATACTTGTACTTAGTAGCACGGCCTGTCAATTAACCTTCGGATTCCCCACGCCAGGACCCTTGACTTCTCGGGCCGCGTGGTTGCCCTTACACTGTGGGGCAGCCTGCAACAAAGATGAGGCCCGCAGTGTCTTGAATCCAGTTCTGCTGCGAAGTAATGATCTAGACGCAATGGACCAGGACTACGATCTGAAGAATCTAGCATGCGGAAGGTCACTCACAAGGGCTACTATGTCATCCCTTTCCCGGTCCGCGATGGAGCGTAAGAGCCAGGACTGGTCGCGAAACATCTTGTACGTAACCGGATGCGAGGGAGGCGGGGCTTGTAACACGAGAAGCTAGCAGGGGGGTTATTATAAGACACTATACGAGACACAATTTACCTTTAGTCCTGGGCTGACAGCGACAACGTCCTTAACCACGCCATCTCAGAGTTGTTTATCTTGTAGTGGAAAGAAATAGTCTGATCGCGAGTTGTAGGGAGGGAACGAAGGGCGACCTCGACGTCGGTGAGCGTCGCGCAAGCGTCGCGAGTAGCGACATCTAGGTTTGAGGAGAAGATGTTTGTTGTTGTTTGGGTTTGGCAAAGGTGGAGTTTTGGTGGATGGCGACCCTACAGTGTTTGTCCTCATTTGTGACTGGCGAGGATGCAGTATTGGAGGATGGAGACCCTACAGTGTTTGCGGACATTTGCGTATGACAGCTGTGATGGACGTGCGTTGACGGATCGGGACTGAGAAGAGAGCCTAAAGGAGAAGCGGTGACTTAAACACTTAAATAGTACATAAACTGTTGACAACAGTGTGTTATTGGCAGATTTCGGCGACTTATTTTAGACGGAGGGGGACCTAGCTAAAGCAAGGTTACTAGACCTTCAGACTGGAGTATAGCACCTTCTCAAGGAGAGAATACAAGTGCTTGTATTTATCATCGGAGGTGGGCTCCAATTGCGTCCCAAATACAACAGCTATCCCAGCTGTGGGGTCAACAAAAAAAGAAGTATTGGCCCACCCGCCCCCTAGTTTCAAAACAATCAACTGAGATCCAGCTGTTTTGAGGCACTCACAAGCTCCAGAACCCTTTTTGCGTCCGCCGGGTACATCAGCAGTGGTCACAAGAAGACCGTGACTGAACTGGGCGAATCCCGCAGGCAATCCAAGATATTTGCTGTCCTCGGCAGCGAACGAGCTGATTGTCGCTGCACCAGCCTGCGGAAGGGTTGGCTCGAACAGTCTATCCACGGAGGCCAGGGTCAAGATGGGATTAGTAGCGCGACCAGCTGGTATCGTCACAATCAGGAGTATCAAATGAAAATATAGGGCAACAAACATTTTATCTGGAGTAGGTGGCGCAAAATCGAGAGGTACTCTTTTTGCGATGAATAGAGGCCAACTCCTCCAAGATGAACTCTAACTGAGCTGCATGTAAATAACTAGCACGCTGGAAATATTGTACATTCACCATTCGCGGGGTCCTGATCGAAAAAGGGGTTCCCATTCAATCTTATGATGTCTCCGTTTGCGTGTCGGGATGCCAAGGGGAGCAGACGCTCTTTAAGAGGCGGAGTGAGATAGAAAGATGCAGACTTGATTCCAAGCGGCATGAAGATGTATTCTTGGCTAGGATTGCGCGGTTTTGGCTTGAGTTGCCATGGACGACAAAAACAGTCACTCACAAATATTCCTCGAGAGATTTACCCGTCAATCTAGTCTCAGCGCCAGACTGTCACGACATCCCAATTTGGGAGCCCTGTCGTGACAGTCTGGAAGCTAACCGGGAAATTAGCCGTACCTTTGCGCCATGTGCCATCACGAGGCAACACAGCCACCATCATTCGTCTTCTGCACCTCCCCATCGCTGTGTCGCGCCTCCGTAGGGTCCCCTCGACGTGTTTTATGTCTAGAAACTATCAATAATCACTCCTTTAACTCTTCCATGTTGACTGGTGCACTTTCATGGCGGAAAACAACTGCCAAACAGCTTGGCCGCTGCTCCGCATCCACACCCCTTCGACAACCATTACTGGCTCAGTTGACAGTTCCAACACCCATTAGGGTGGACTCCCTTCCATTGACCCCTGTGGGAACTACCCGCTTCCCAAGGACCCCCCGTTTGACTGTTCATAACCACAAAATCCACTGCAAAAGTTATGAAACACCACACAAATGGAATGTCCTTCGGAAAACCGAGATCAGGGTGAGGTTAGGGTGAGGTTGGGTCTGTAAGGGCTGTTCGGTGTGCCAACGGTAGTAGCGGCATCATCGATACGAAGTCATCAGAATCAAAGACTGATATACAGGGTGAAGCCTGTGATTGTGGCTCATTTGGGATGGAAACCAATGACAAGAGGCTCATTTGTAGCTTTTATGCATACTATTGACTGAGCTACCCTACGGAGGCGCGACACAGCGATGGGGAGGTGCAGAAGACGAATGATGGTGGCTGTGTTGCCTCGTGATGGCACATAGCGCAAAGGTACGGCTAATTTCCCGGTTAGCTTCCAGACTGTCACGACAGGGCTCCCAAATTGGGATGTCGTGACAGTCTGGCGCTGAGACTACCGTCAATCGCTCTATAATGAATCCGGCGCAGTCGGAAGAAAATCCATATCCGACTGAACAAGAACATGAGCTCTGACGAACAGACACTGGACAGAGATTGCCAACAGTTTGTCCCCGGTTCGAATCTCAGTGGTACACCGGGCAGAGAACCCTGTATTCCAGTTGAGTCCCGAAGAGGTGCGACCGCTGTTCTCTGGGTGCGAACCTGGATAATCTTGAAGAAAGTCGAGACATCTTCGCCAGGCTTGAAGCTGTGGGAGTATACAAGGGGTATACCGCTCGCAGGAGTGGTTCCGTCGACGTAGTAGTCGAGACCGCTGCTGTGGTTAAGCAGCTGACCAAAAGTGATCCGCCCTTTTGCACGGGTCGTGAGGAGCTTTCCAAAGCCGTCGGATCCTGTGACGATAACAGGATTCGCGAGTTCTGGGAGAATCTCGTCGACGCACGTATCAAAGCCGATCTTGCCTTGTTCTATGAGTTGCAGAGCAGCAATCTGGTTCGTGTGATCCTCCGGTTGGAGATAATGCAATGGCGACACACAGTTGTGATCAGCTTTGTCTGGCTGCAAAGCCAGAAGACGGAGTGCTCGTCGATGAATCCGCCCACCGGATCGTCCACCAGTTTCATGCCGGCTTGGTGCATATATATCTCTTCCTCCACATTGGTGACACCGAAGAACAAAGCAGGAGTCGATTTGCTTTCTACGGCTTCGGACTGATAGAGGGAGATCCGAATCGGCGCGTTTAACTGAGAACACTGAGTTTCTACTTACAAGAATTTGATCAATTCTCTCTCTTGAGCCTGTCGCAAGGGACGCCATGAGACTGTCGACGGCAGTGTTTAGTCAGGAGGAGAGTATACGTGCGTATAACGACGAGGTGTTCCAAGTTTAATATCCCACCTACAGTCACACCATTGACACTGACAGATTGTGGGGAAGACTTACTGCGTATTGCGTGATTATTGCACAGTTGTAGGGCCACAATCGCATCACACCGTCAATGTCGGATGGATGGATGGGAAGTCTCATGGCGTTAGACCGGCCTTAAGAATAGAATCTGCGCAAAAAAGCAAGACGGGGCCGGCCGTCCGCAGCACAGTATTATTGATATGACCTGTTGATACTGAGGCTACGCAGACAAGGTGTTCCCAGGACTGTGGGGAGGCGCCCAGATGGCAATCAAGACCCGAAATGCGTCACTGGACAGTGTACGACGGAGATGCTGCACGTGTGGTGCACCCGTCGAGTTACGAGACATAACGATACTGCCAAGATGTCCACATTATTTGCCCTTTCCAGCAGCTTTTGAGGAGGAGCTGAATCACGATGGTGAAAAGGCAGCCCCTGAGGCGTGAGAGTGCTTACGATTCCGGGGCGACGTTCTTCATAATCGTGAGTTTACCGTTGGAAGCCGCCGAGACCATTTGCCGTTCGATGGACTTGTTGATTTTGGCAGTGAGATTCTGCGCGAAGGATTTGCATCAGTGTCGTTTAAGCTCAGGGAGGGCGAGACAGACTTTATGCAGAGCTGCTTGTTTCACGAGGATGGTTTTCTGTATTTTTGTTCAGCCGTCATATGGTGATAGATTGGCAGCCGAGCTGACTTTGGGGGCAATGAAGCGTTTGCCTTTCTTAGGTGCGGCGGCAGCCTTGGAGGCGTGCCTGGAAGAGGAGGCCTTTGCCTGCAATCCTTTCGTGCTTCCTTGAGCCATGGTGGTTAGGAAAGTGACAGTCACACTTGTTACTGCAGCTTTCCCGCAACCCACGTCGTCGGCGGCATGCTCCTGCTACGCGTGCAGCGCTCTCTCGCGTCCCCGGGCAAGGTTTGCACATCCTCCCGTTTCGTGTATCACGGCTCATCGCGTCCAGCGCGCCTACCACGACCTTATAACTCTCCCGTCGACCCAGAAGCCCATCGTATCGTATGGGCCCCCAGGATATAGCGCGGTGTCTGGCCACACTGTCACCGTCTTTGGATGCACGGGATTTCTTGGCAGGTACCTTGTGTCGAAGATTGGTGAGCAGGCGTCATATGCGCGCCGCGGCGGCCCTGATCCACCTCTCCAGCCAAAATGGGCACCCAAGTCATCGTTCCATACCGAGAAGAGGACGAAGCACGCCATCTGAAGCCCATGGGGGACCTCGGGCAAATTGTGCCGATGGTAAGGCGGAACGTTCGACAGGCACGCGGCTGCTGACACTCGGGATGTAGGAATGGGACATCAGAAGCGAGGAGCAAATTGCCGAATGTGTGAGGCACTCTGATATCGTCTACAATCTCGTTGGACGAGACTATGAGACCAAGTGAGTGGGCTCTCTGCCAAGTCTCTGGTTGCCCTCAACTTTCCACGCCGTTAGAAACTTCGATTTCCATTCGGTGCATGTCGCTGGCGCAGAACGAATAGCAGCCGTCTCAGCGCAATGTGGTGTATCGCGTCTTGTGCACGTATCCCACCTGAATGCTTCCGCAACCTCCCCCTCCAAGTTTTACCAGACTAAAGCGCTGGGCGAGGAACGCGTCAAAGCAGTCTTTCCCACCGCGACTATTATTAGACCAGGTACTATGTTTGGGTTTGAAGACAAGCTCTTGAACAATATCGCGAGTGCGTCATGCGATTCTCCGCAGCAAGGCTTGGCTTGACGATAACCAGTGTCACCGTGGTGGTGGAAATTGAACAAGGGACAGACGCAGATACGCCCAACTCACGTAATGTTCAATCTTTCATGAACAGATCTAATGCTAACCAGCTGCTCCCAAGATTCTGGACGTAGCTCAGGTACTTGCGGATCTTATGGCAACGCCGCAGATGTCTCGGACTCTTGCACTTCCGGGCCCGTCAACTCTTACATACGAGTACCTCCTCGACCTCGTATCTGCCGTGACAGTCCGATCTTTCCACTCCTACATCCCCCCGATGCCTCGCGGGGTCGCAACCGCTGTGGCCAAGGTCGCACAGGCCGTCTGGTGGCCGCTCATGAGCCCAGATGAAGTTGTGAGACGATATGTGGATGACAGTGATGTTCCCGGAGACTGGGAAGAACTCGGAATCGCGCCGACGGAAATCGAACCGCTGGCGCTCAAGTATCTTCGGCGGTATCGCACGACAGATACTTTCACCAATCCAGTCTCATTTCCCGCACGGCCGTCTGTAAGCTGATGGCATCGTATCGCGCGGTACGACGTGCTGACTTGCGTGCAGACGGCATAATATACGGACCGATCGTGTATTGGTAGCGGTAGATAATAAATCCTTCCTGTCTGCACGCAGGTACACCTTGCTGCGCTTCCGCGGGAAAGTGAGACGAAGCGGGGGTTGAATTGACAATAGTGCGGTAATAAAATGCAGGGCGTGGGTACAAAGTGCTCGGGATCTAAAATCCGGGAGGTACCAAGGCCTTCGGCTGGTTTTGAGTTGGGGGGTACATGGGAGCGAGCATCTGGTGGTGGGCGCGTTAGGACGGTAGGTGGAGCTGCGGCCAAGAGGCCGAGACGAACCTGCTGCTGGCCCTGCTGCTGCTCCAAGAACTCGCGTTCCTGAGCCACAATCTTGGCCTCATCCTCGAGTACGAGGGCCAATGGGAGGGCGACGAGGAGGGCGGAAGTTGTTAGTACCCAAACAAGATTGCCGGCGATTTTTCCACCGCGCTTGAAGAACGAGACGGACTTGGAGACGCGCTCTGAGATGGCATGCCGTGTGGTTGGGGGCACGATGTCAACGAGGGCTGCGAGACGGTCGAGCAGAGACTCGTCGGCCTCGAGCTCGGACGAGACGGAGGAGAGGGAGGTGCGGGACGAGGAGCGGGACGAGGCGTCGGAGGCGTAGGGGGAGTTTTCCTCAACGATTTCAACCTATTTGTTGTTGAGCAGAGGACCGGGGGTGACTGGGACGGGATTACCTTGACCATGGTGACTGGCGGTGAAAAGTTGGCGAGCTCGGGCCCGTAGGTGTACAGCCACCCGTCATTCGGATAAATCTGCTTTGGACTCTTTTGACGCATACTACATTCTTCTCCGATGCAGTTTCCTCCCTCTGAGCCCTCTTCCTCATCCCAGTCAAGCCCAGGTCTCTCGCTCCCCACCCCTTCCATGCAGAACCAGATGCATGAACTCGCAAAGACCCTACCGCCTCCGCGCAAGCAGAACACCGCGTGTGATGCCTGCAGATCGAGGTAGCACTCACAATATCCCCCGCGCGATCGCTCAATTCGATATGCAGAAAGGTCAAGTGCAACAGACTTCCCGGCCAAGACAAGGCAAGTGAGGTCCTTCCTTGGTTTACCCTCAACGCGTCTGACTGCCCACTACAGTGCCAGGTATCCCGTCTCCGCCCGCCCTTCCCTGCAGCCCCTGACGCGCCGTAACAGCACTGCTTGTCGAAGAACTACCCGTGCACGTCCGTCTTTGCGCCCTTCGTGCCCATGCCATCCCTCTGATCGGCCCCCCAGCCATTATGTACAGCAGGCTACGAGCGAGAAGAAGCGTTCGACGACCATCTCCCGAAGGCCGAGGAATCTTTCGTCCGCCGGGTACGTTGCATCTTCCCGTCCGCCGGGACGATCCACCCCGCCATCACCTGCGCGCGCCTGGACTCATCGACACCGCAGCTCCACATCCCCCGGGACCTCGAAGATGCAGGCCTTTTCATTGCTTATCTGCATATGAATTGACACCTATCTAGTTCGTCTCCGACTGCGGAGAACGGGACAGCGCCTACCACGCCCCAGCAGCCGGTTGCTTCTCACACTATTCCGCTGTTAGTCAAGTACGGGTTTTACCCACCCATCACACTCAAAACCCCCACACGAGAAGTCCTCTCGTATCTGTTCTCACCGCCAGAGAATGCAAGGTTGGTCGCCCCTTGTTCTTCTAGAACGCTCTTCAATGTTGTCTAGCCCCCAAGCATTGTATGCTCCGTGGGGTGAGCTTGCGTCCAAGCTAGAGAACGACGCGTTCAAAGCAGAGTACGTATTGTGCCTCTAGGTCTCTATCTCCGCGTCACAAAGCGTTAACCAATGTATCCGCAGATTTGCACTCGATCTCGTCGAAGTGTACTTCCAAATTGTGCACACGCGGCTACCACTGCTCAACCCGGAACAATTCCGGAATCGGTTGCAGCTTCACCCATCTGACCCGCCCAACACTGAGAATACGCTGCATCCGGCCCTTGTTGCCACAGTACTGGCATGGGGTACCAAATTTTCAGAGCACCCCTTGCTTGTAGCAGATCGTCGACGGCCAGGTGGCCAGAGCCTCCTAGCAAAGACGCTCATTGATCGGGCGCGGGACCTCGCCGAAGCGCTCAAGGTCCACCGCATCCCATCGCCCGATCATGTTGTTATTGGCCTATTACTGGAGCCGTTGCAGAGCCGTACGTCTCCCGCCGTCCGCAAAGACGTCTTTTAACACGCCTCCTCGGACAGAAAATCCCGATGATCCAAATAGTAAGCCGGGTGGAAACCGCGGGGCACTTGACATGCTGACATGGTCTGCCAGGATTTCACTGCTTCTGGGTCAGCGCGGCGACTCGACATCTACTGGATCTACAAGTTCGTACTTGGCTTGAAGTGTATATAGCTCACAGCGTGTTCCACTCTAGGTCAATCACAAAGCGGTGCTAACAACCATCTCCGAGTACGTGCCTGGTACCTTCACCACAATAATCTGATTGAGTTCCCTAGTCCTGAAGCCCGAGGCACGATGATATTTGCGTTCTGGATGGCGTGCATATCAGATGCGTATGGCTCCGTGTACTACCGCCATAAACCCGTCCTGGACGACGACGATTACGACATTGACTTCTACACGGTGGATCCTATCAACTCGGATGTGGCTGAGTCGCATACGCCAATGCCATCTCCGAGGGAGCAGCTCGAGGTAAGCACTGATCAGATTGCTCTGCTTAAATTCGATGCTGACTCCCAAACTTCTAGTTCCTGGTGGGTTACATTTTGGGTGCGCTTCGTTGGTCGCTACTGACAGGTATCGTGTGCTCAGGGGTATTACCGTGCCGCGCATGCTTTGGCGCGCATTGCGCGTCAAATGTCGCGAAATCTGTGGCGGCCGGTCACGGATTCGGATGGCGTCCCCTTTGAAGTGCTGTATATGCTTACAAATGCACTGAGCGAGTGGCGGGACGAGTATCTTACCGTCGTGGGCGTTCCAAGTAACTTTGAGGGCGAGTGGGATTTCGTGTCGGTTGGTCCTTTCCTTCTTTTTAGATTTTCTAGACGTCCAGCATTAATGCACGTTTGTGTAGGCGGTCTCTTCGTGTGCCAGCGACGCCACCTACCACGTCATGTGGGTCGTGCTCTTCAACGCGCTCGATGACTTTGGGATCAAGGAGCTGAACGAGGTCACCCGAATGAACCAGCCTGCCACTATGGTGCCAAATCATTCCGAGATTGATCTCGTAAAACGCAAAGTGGCGGACGAAGCACTGCATGGTGCTCTCCGGATAGCTGGTCTTGTATGTCTTCGCGCAAGCACACCAGATTGACGGAATCTTACCCGCGTTTTACAGGCGGGTGTCTTGACGTCCAATGGCTACCTGGTTAGTCTGCTTCCGTCTGGACCATTGCCCAATATTCATCTCGGTCGGCAGAGACTCGATCCAGCCGTGATGCTCGTTAGCTGCATCCAGTCGGGCAACCTCCTCGCGCGGCTCGGACGCCCCGAGGTGTCCAATTGTATCGCGGGACTCGAGCAGTATAGCTACTCATACGAGGAGGCGGGCGAGCAGGCGGCGGATATGCGGCGAACCTTCAACCAGGTGCGCTCGGGCGACCTCGAGTTGCAGCACATGGCGAGCGTCGCACCCCGCCTGCCGTTCGAATCCACAGAGCACGAAATGCTCGTCGACGAACCGCTCATCGGGAATGGTATCCAGAGTGTACGTCTCCCACCTAGCGTTGTACGGACTCTGCTTTGACGCGCACTTAGCCGGAGCCGTTTGGAACGCCGGACTATGCTATGTATGCGAGGTGAGATCTGAGCGCGTTTGCCTCGCTTTTCGACACTGCTCCCTTGGTGTACCACTTGTACCCGATTCTGTTGTAGACCCTCCCTTGTTGTATCGTAGCCACGGACACCCCCACCATTGTAGTAGATGCGAAGCGGAACGGAAAGACTGGATGGACCTGCTGGACATAATTCACGACATCTTGAGTTTCGGGAAACTCGAGTTGGTTGTAGGTTGAGGTTTGGTATAAGGTTTCTGAACGTTGAGGTTTGTTTCTAGATCGAGGTAGGACACAGACATCCGTTTTTTATTGATCCGTAGATCTGGAGGAGTCAGTACAGAGAACACAGAGAACATAGAACAACGGCCGCGCAGATACCGTAAACAACATACGAGAAGAGGGGGACAATCCTTATGTACAGACGGCAGTACAGAGCGAGTGTGTGTGACGGGCTGATGCGGGCTGATGCGTGCAGATGAGACGAAAACGATGGTGGGGACGTGCGCCGGAGAACATGAAATGCATGAGTGTGTAAAGGTGAGATCGTCAGTGAGATGAGATGCATGTAAGGAGCGTTAATGAGAGTCCGAGGCAGGATAAATAGACGGCGCTTTTGTCCGTGGCTGCACGGTTGGTCGTATATCAAAATAAATATGGGCAGGGCGCGTGCAGTGCATCCGAAAAGGACGGTAGGCCGATATGGTACGAGTCACCGGGTGTCGCCCTGCTCGTAAGGCAGTACGGTGCGGTCGTATGCAATCCCGCTCGCAGCCTGGAAGAGCGCACATTTTATCGTCGTGAGCATGTTGCGCTCGTGCGGCTGAAGGATCCCATGACCCTGCGTGTCGATGAAGTGGATCACCTTGTTGATCGCGACCTCCGCTTCAGCGAGGGTCGTGGTCTCGGGCTCAGGCCGCGGCGGCGCTTCGTACACGACGTCGTACACGGGCGGCGCGCTGCTGTAACCAGCCTGCTGGTGTGGGCTGTGCCCCGAGAGCTGCCGCGAGGGTGGCACAGAGGGGTGTGGCGGTGGTGGCGGAGGGGCCGGGTCCGCGGGGTGCGAGTGTTGTGGTAGCAGCCATGACGGCCTGATAGGCATGTCGCTCGAGGTGTCCATGCGCCGCACGTGCGAGTCCTCTGGCCCAGGCGACAAATCTGGCGGCTCCGCGTCGTCCATCATGCGATCCTGCTCGTTGAACCCGGGATTGAGGGGCGACAGCAAAGGCGCGTCGTGCGTTATGGGCGGACCGCCGAGGCCCTGGGAGCGCGCTGCGCGAGCGTTCCTACCGTCCCCCGTCCAGACGCCCGCTCGCACGCCGTGTCTGTGCTTGAAGTTCTCGATCCAGCCAGAGCTGGCCTTGAACCGTTCCTCCGGGATGCCGAGATCACGCGCAACCTCCTTGGCCTTGTTGCGGATCATCGAGTCGCTGAGGACCGTGTTGGTGTCGCGACACTGGAGGAGCCATTTGACCATGTCCTCCTCGATTTCAGGGAACTTCGAGGGTCTATGACGCGTCAGGAACCATCTTTAGCGCGTGTGCACAGTATGGTTGATATCGTCTTACCTATGCTTAGCGATCCGCAGGTTCTCGTCCGCCGGCACGTTTAGCCATTTTGTTTTGTTCTTGAGGATCTTGCTGATGGTGCTGCGCTCGACCCCGTATATGCGCGCGATATCCTCCTGACGCGCGCCGGGGTTCTCCTTATGGTAGAGGCAGATGTCCTTGCGGTCGACGTTGAATAGACGCTGCTTTTTCTGTTTGACGCGCGCCTCGAGTTCGGCAGTCGAGGGAACGGCAAACGAGTTTTGGCCAGACGCTGAGGAGGACACGGAGGTGAGGGCAGAGGCCGTGCTGAGCGCGGGCGAGGCGGAGCGTGGATTCGTGTTGGAGAGAGACGCTGAGCGCGAGTGGGTAGTCGAATAGAATCCATATGTCGAGTAGGGCGAGGCGGACGACGACGGGGTGAGCGGGTGATATGATGGCGATGGCTGGACGATGGGGGTGGCTGAGACGTTGAGGGACAGGGTCTCACGCTGCTGGTAGTCGTGATTGGGGGGCGTTTGGGGACGTGATATCGATGCAGGGTACATGCGCTGGCGATGGGTTAGCAACGGACGATTGCTGGCTCTAGCGCGACGCAGACCTGGAGAGCGGGGTCGTACGGCTGGGGACGGCGAGCAAGGGGCGCGTGCTGCTCGAGGGCTGCGCGCTGGCGGCGGGTGAGGACGCGGCTGGGCCCGATGCTGGAGTCGAGCTCGTGGAAGGGGCCGGGGTCGGGGCCAGGAGAAGGGTAGGGGTCGGTGTAGAGCGGCCAAGGGGGGTCGGATGGGTAGTAGGGCCCTTGGCCGTGGGGCACCATGGTGGAAAGGAGCAGGAATCCCACCGTGCTCTGGGGCACACTTTTATTGATGCCTCGGCGTACTACTACTCCAAGTAGTACAAGACCCTCTTCATCTTCATCCGTGCACCGTTGGTCCGTTACTACCCCGGCTGTTCTTACTTGGTCTTTACCTGGTCCTTACGTTGTCCGCCGCTGCCCTTGTTGCCCAGGATCCGATCTACACCCATGCCTCGTTGATTCTGCTCTCTCACACTTAGCGCGCGCCCCCACTCTCCGCATCTTCTACGGACTAATGCCATCTCTTATCTCCTCCACTGCTCTGACGCTTGTTGGTCCACGGCGATTCGAGCCTTTGTTCGAGAAGTCGTTATATCCTCGACTCAGCCACGAGGCCCTCCAATATTCAGAATTCAAAGCTTATCTGCGCTCCCGCATACCCGTTCTGTCTACTTGTTCCTTCTCACGCCCCTGCGCCACTCGCCCATCCCGTGTACCAGCGTGCCTCTCCCAACCCCCCTCCCATTGCTCATCCTCTGCACTTTTGTGCCCCCGTAATAACGGGTTAAATAACCTTTCGCCGCGCAGACCAGACCCGCAACGCGGCTGCGCTATTTGTCGTAATCCAAGCGTGCGGTACGACCGCTCATCCACTAGCTTACAAGGTGCTGGCCACTGACGCGTATGTTTGTTACATAACACGCCCGTTCTTGCCAGCCGGGCCCAGTGCTAAACCGCCCCCCCAGATCCTTCGGCGCTAGGACGGGCATGTACGAAAACCTGCGCCTAACAAACCGGGAGATTCGCGCGCGCCAACGGCCATAGAGGGCACCAAGGAGACTTTGCATCCAAACACGTCCCTGCTACGGTCAGATGAATGTTCTCGTCTACTGGAATTCCAGGAACGGATTATTTAACCTTTACTGCACCACGACTTTCTCGATCCTTTGGCTCTTCGTCTGCCCATCTCAGAACATGGTACAAGGACCTAGTACATAACGGACCCAAACGCAATAATCTACGATGCAGCTATTCCCGGCCCTGGCTCTCGATTCATCGACCGGATTCTGTGCCGGCGGGCGGAAGTGCTTTGTCCGTCGTTCTCCTAGTGGGTGGACGGCCAGCACATCCTTATTTCGTTGGAGACTTGTACGGGGCCCGTGAGAGCCTTCCATGGGCATACACCGATGCAAGTCGTTCGCTCGCTCTCCGTCTTTCCAGACCGCCGACGCTGATTAGCGTACAGACCTACAAGACAGGGCCTATCCTATCCGCCAAATGAACTGCGTGACTGTCGGCGTGCGCCGCGTGCGCCTAAAATCTTCCTCGCCCGTTATTGGCGCTGTGCGTGGTTTGCGGCGGCGGCAGGGTATTTGGCGCTCGTTCTCGCCTGCTTACAGCTCACACACGTCAGCCGTTCTGCAAATAACTCGCCCCACCTCATCTCTCACCCGTTGATCAATGGCTTTTTCTGCCTTTTAACTCACACCTATATATCATACCTACATACTTATCCACCTATCCCCCCACCCATTTACTTTTGCAGAATGAAACTTTCTCTCATGTCTAGCCTCAACTTGTTCTGTCCGTCTTCTGCCGTTCTTCTTCCTACCCTGACCAATAAGTTCGGGCGAAGCGGTCGGCCTGAGGTTCCTTCCGTATTTGGAGGATCTACCTAGGCCCCGCATGCGAGTGGACTTGGAGTGAATGGGGCTCACCTCGAATTTCAGAGATCAAGACTCACAGCGCTTGAAGAGAGAGCCACTTGGTGTAATGCCTGCTGTTCTTCTCTCTCGTATGGTGTATATGCTGATCGAGTACTTATCAAAAAGGAAAGAAACCTCACTCCCCGAATGCCCTTCGATTATTTACTGATCTTTATGTTCGCAACTCATCTGGATCCGTGTTTGTCACGATGTCTCGGGGCCTCGTGGGGACACATCAATCGGCGAGTCGCGAGGCGCGCGATTTATCTGCCGAAAGCCTTGCGCGCGGTTTCGTTCGACAGGTTGCGAGTCAACAAACATGAGGCTGGACGATACGAACATGCCACTGTAAAACGTGGAGCCAGTCAAGATGAGCAATTGTATAGTCCGCTGACGCTCCCCATCGTGTGAATGTGCTGCGCAGCTCACGATGACGGCCCTGCCCGGATCCTCTGTGGTGTTAATCCTTCAGCCCGTAACCAGGAAGTACCTCAACAAGCATCTTTGGAATATCCGGTATTCACGTGATCGTGTCTGCTCCTAACCTTAAAAACGGGTCTGGTTATGCTAGTAGGGTTCCAAATACGGAAGCGATTGATGCGGTATGTGTATCACGCCAGAGCGTTGCGCAGATGGCTAGGAGATATGTACTATGTCTTCAAGAAGGACGTATCGTAGGCGAGGGCACTGATAGACATATTGGCAGGGTGAGGGCTGGGAATAATCAGGTGTAGTTGCCATGCATAGAGGATACCAATACTTAGATCTGCTCTACCAGGGGAGATATTGATTTAACCCAAGTAGAATTATTCGAAGTCATATATCAGATGCTTGCTTTGAATGCTGAAATTTGTCCGGTAGGAATTCTGAAGATCTTCTATCACAAGATTCCGTCCCATCGTGGTATTCGCGGAGATTGGTACTTCCACAAGTTTTCAGGGCCAGTTTCGGTGGCACCGACATGTTGCCACCGTGTATAGAGAAGGATCCGAATGGGTACTTGTACGCAAAAGTTTGATCTGTCCTGATCTCTCCAACGATGCATAAAGTGCTCTTGAAGTTTCTGGCGCCAATGATCAGGTGACCGTGTTCGGGTCTGCGCCAAGAAAGGAAATGCCATGACATCGCTCCTCACTCCCAACTTGAACCTCGATATGGTACGCTTGTTGTCAACCACCCCCTCTTCCTCTGATCTTGCATAGCTCAGCTGCTCGGTCGTATAAGTCTATGCCGCACGATCAACCTCCGACCATCACCGTCGAGCCAATCTCTCCACCACCCCGGTCAACCTCGTTCACCGCGGGTAGCAGTAGCAAGCCGAAGGTTGTAGCACATGGACACGCCCACCGACGGATCTTCGTAGGGGTGATGCCTGAGAAAGTCGTTGCCACCCAGTCCGACGCGGCCAAGAAGAAGCGACGCTTTCGCATCGGTTCAGTCGACGACTCCGAGGACGATATATCACAGGTCATCAAAGAGCATGCGTTCGCCTTCTTCATCCAGCAGGGTGGGAACGAGGAAGACTGGGAGGAGACGCGCGAGCAGGGCGTACGGTGAGCGCTGCTCCTGTTTACACGTGCTTCCCGCTTGACGATTTTCTTTGTGCAGGGATGAGATGCTGCGGCGTTGGCGGGAGACGGAATGGGGTGCCATCTGGGGCCGTCGGAAGCACAACAAGGAGCCGAAGCAAGCGAAGCGGTGGATCGGCGGGAGCTTCGAGGTCGGGAATATCCTTGGCGTCAACGTCCTGCAGGAGCCGGCGGAAAGCATCCGCGACAGGCTCTCCAACCGCTCCTTGCCGTCGACTCGCCGGCTTGGTGCATCGTCGACCCATCTTCCCTTGGGCGGTGTCCTGGGCGAGCGTATCCCTCTGGAACCGACGACATCATTCTATGCCTCAGTGCCGGAAGTGGGAGGATCGATACTATTGCGCCCGCCAACGAGTCCAGAGGTTGATGGCCGCAAGGTGCAGTCGGAATACGCCGCTCGCCCGAAGTTAGACATCGAGCAAGCAGTGAAGAGCGACACTCATATCACTCCGATGGGGATGCAGAGAGAACGAGTCGTTCATTACGCTGAATCTCCGCTTCGCGGAGGAGACAGCCCTGCACCTCCTTCAGAAGTACTCGAACGGTCATCCTCGGAACTACCAGCCACGAGCGCCGAGGCTATGTCTGCTCCTGCTCCGCACCATCAAGTTCCCTGGGGAGAGGCGGTTCTGCGCGGTGCGCTATGATTCTCCTGGGCGATCTCACGGCTCAATCTCTCCAGATCGGATGCTTGTTAGGGTTGCCTACACTAAAGCTGACTACATTGGGACCGTTTTCGATGAACGACAGAGCCGAAAGACACGAGGGATCCGGTACGAGGAATGGGCAGAACTTATGGTACTTTGGCGAAAGGATCTTATCCATTTCTATGAACCGAATGTAGGCATGTTTAGTTCTGCTGATTGACGTCTATTGACTCTCTCCCAGAACGTCCCCGGGACCAAATGGATTTCGGGATCTAAGTACAGGCTTGCCTTCGTCGTTCCTTTGAAGTCGGCGAAGACACGGCTCTCTCTGTTTTCCTTTGTGGATTTAACGTTCTGTCTTACCTGTCCACCAACCGCTCTTCCTGGGCGAGATTCGAAGGCACGGGCCATGTTCCGCCGAAAGGAGGGCACCAACATCTTTATCTGTAAAGTAAAGAGCCGGTCCCGAGCAGCCGATTGGATGTATACGGTATGTGGCTCTGATTGATATATTTTCTTTTGTGGTTTTGACTTGTGAAACAATAGATTTGGTACGCCTCTACACTTCCTTTGGCCGTGGCTGACGTGTAGTTAGGCGCCGACTCGGAGGCCAATTACCGCCTACACTTGAAATACAGAATCCGAGTCTGGGTACACGTGTTCGAATGGAGATTCCGGGTGTGGAGACGCCCGAAATGTTCACTCGGGGCAACATCATTGCCCTGTGCATGCATTCCCTCCGACAAGTAAAGGACTGGAAGGAGCTTATCGAGTTGCAGCTTTCGCAAGGCAAGGAACTGGAGCTCGCCTGGCGCCTTGGAACGCAGTTGGACTGGATATGGCTTGACACGGATGTCCTCGGTAACCCGCGAGATTGCGCGGTTCTGTGTGGCCTCGCAATGCAGCAGGCAAGATATACTTTATACTACCTTCATATGTCTAAATTGTTTGTCAATTATCCAGAGCGTTCCATCGCCCCGTCTCGAAGTGCGTCTTGGCCACCATTATCCTCAGCAGCTGGTTTTGAGAAATGGGACACAAGTCCCGGAGCCACCTGCCATCGAGGGATACCTTGAGCGCATCCCGCCTCATACGCAAACTAAACATCTCGTCTACCTCGTCACGCATGACGGCAATCTATTTTCCTTGACCTCGGATGATGCGAACCCTCCTTCGCCTATGGGTATCGGTGCCCCGGCTGACACCGATGCGCTCCGGCTATCCGAAGTTCAGCGCGGTACGACGCAGATCATGAAGGCCACCGGTGTCCTCGACCTGAGGAGCATCATCGCTGTCCGCCGCGCCTTCCAGCCCGCTGTCTCTGTTTCGCATAACGACCCTGATCCCGGGGAAGATCATAGTTATGTGTCCCTCGCGTCACATCTCGAGCGAAGTGAGAGCGATGACGAGGATGAAGGAGGCGACGATGGTTGGCGCGCGGCGCACGACAAGATCGACCTGAAAATGAAGCGTTCCTTCGAGCTGCTGCTTACCAACGGTCACATCATCCGGTTCGAGGTGAATTTTGTCCCGTGCCCGACTCAGTCCGACTCAGCCTCTCACCGTTGACTCGACAGGCCCATTCACGAAAAGTCGCCGTAGAATGGATTCAACGACTTAGAGCGTTGATTGCGTATTGGAAGCAACGGCACCGCGTTGACGGGAGCGAGGAGATGGATCTCGCCCAGGCCTATAGGCCACGACTCACACCCAGGCGCCACGTTATGCGGAACGACAGTGAGATTGCCCCTGAACCACCTGTTGACACTTCGGCACCGCTCCCTGCTCTCAGCACGCTCTACAGCTGGTGCGATCACTACAAGCATATCTAAAACCTCTAAGACTGAAACAGCGATCCAGGTGTGTAATCGAGGGTTGCAAACCCGTTATTCGGGGAGGCAAAGTATTTGTGCGCCCAGGTTTACATGGCCAGTACAGGTATGCGACTCTCAGCATGTTTCGACCGGCGATTCTGATCATCTTGTGAGATTCGTGCAAATGTTTCTGTTGCCTGGTCATCTAGTCCAGTTTCGGATTGCGCCCAAATCAGCGCTACATCTGGCGATGCGCAAGAACATCAATCTCGCAGATGCCTACGTGACATCTGGCTGCTTTGCGGCGCTCACTCTGCCCGACGGGCAATATACCCCGGACTTGGCACTTCCACGTCGGTATCAAGACGGGCTGGAGACGGATGATCCCGATGAAGACACCCTGCTCATGCTTTGGTATTACCCGCATCGACCGTCGGTCAATATCGCGCTAGATATGCCAGAAGGAGAGGAGAGGCAGCCGGCATCCAGCACGCGCATACCGTCACTATCGGCGAAGCGGAAGGTGGTAGTGTTTCGCTGCCGGAACAAGCTCGAGCGCGATGCATGGTGTTGGGCGCTTAACTGCGAAATTGACAAGATCGTGAGGATACAGAAAGACAGGGAAGAAAAGTTGAGGAATACCGGAGGATCTTTGGGCTAGGGGGGCTGGGACATCAATATAGGTGATATCTAATTGGTTATCGTACATAGCTGAGTATGGCATTTCACGGCCTAATTCTGAGGGCGTGAGTCTGAAGCTGAAAACTGAAAACTTGAACGGAAGATCTCCAGAACGAGGAACGAGCGAGGGAGTTTGTCAAGAGAGACTACGGAAGATCTCTCACGTGATCGCGTTGAGCAAAGCGCACGGGATAGATATGTTTGGTCCTGCTGTTTTTGAAAGGCTTCTGAAATTCCGCTTTGCACTGCAGGCTTTCTTGTCTCTCTCCGGCTATGCCCCGTCGACCCAGGAAAACAGCCGGGAAACCCCACCGCGTGAACCGCGCAGACGGAAAACTCAAGAAATGGGACAAAGCCTCGGATGTCCCTTTGGATGAAGAAGACGAATGTCTGTCGACCCAAATACGGTTGTACTATCTTCGCTAAAGCTGTATATAGTCCACGCCTCGCGAGACCAAGTACTTCTGGAGGGGAACCAACTAGGTGGTGACGATGACGGGGATGAAGACGAGGTATTTGGGCTGGATCTGGACGACGACGAGGACATGGAGGACCAGGAGGATGTTGAGGACGGAGGCGAAGCCATGCCCCTTCCCAAGAAAAAGAAGCCCAAAGCGAAAAAGACGAAAGCCGAAGCACAAGTATCTGACGACGATTCCGACGACGACCAAGCGTGGGGCCGTGGCAGGTCGGCGTACTATTCCTCCAACGCCGCTCAACTGGACTCTGACGATGAAGAAGGCAATGAGCTCGAGGAACAAGAAGCTAAACGCCTCCAGGCAAAATCTCGCGACGCCATGGGTGATAATGACTTTGGGCTGGACGATGTGGTGGAAGGAGTTGATACGTACGCCTTTCTTATTTGCCCACTCCGTTGGGTCTCAAACCCACCAGAAACGAAAACGAGGACATTGTCGCGGCGGTGGACCCCATCCCTCGAGACCCCAAATCCCTCCTCCGTCACCTCGAAAAGACAAGTCCCGAAACGCTAGCGTTAGCCCGTGATTGGGAGGACACGGCGGAGAGCCTCGCAAAGACGCGCTTCAAAATCGAGACGTACGCTCCTCTTTGGAGGGCTTTTCTATCTCCTTATCGTCATTAGACTCGAGTCAAACGATCCTGACGCCCTCAGTCTGGGAATGATGCATCTCCACTATCGCAAGTGTTTTTTTTTTGGCTACTGGGGCATCAGCTGAGCCCTCATCCAGAGGCATTGTTAACATATGCGACAGCGCTCGCATTTTATCTCCATCTGCGTTCTAGCGAAAAGTACACTCGACGACCAGACTTGCTGCGGTCACACCCTGTTTTGGCTCGCCTCTTGACCCTGAAACAATCACTCATCACCCTGGAAGACCTCGATTTCGCAGGTTCCGACTCTGAGGGCGACTCGGATGATGATTCGGACGTCGATGAAATGATGGATGCGGAGCAGCTTTGGAAGCTAGATCAAGCGCAAGGCCTCGATGAGGATGAACTGGAAGATCTGCTGAACGATACGGCACCCATGGACGAGGAAGAAGAGCCAGAAGTGCGCCCGAAAAAGAAGCGAAAAACGACCGCTGCTCTGCCAGTCTTCGACCTGGTAGAGCCCGTGTTTACGAAGTCGATCATATCGCAACAGCGGCTAGATTCGAGTGCGGATGCATACGGTGAAGCGACCACCCTCCATCACGCCGACGCCGCCGACAAGAGCGCTCGCAGAAAATCCCTTCGCTTCCATACGTCCAAGATTGAGAGCGCCAGTGCCCGGCGACAGGGTGCACGCAGCAATGCAGCGGGAGGCGACGACGACCTTCCGTATCGTGACACTCGGAAACAGGTGGATAAAATGCCCAAGGCGAGAGAGGGTGGCCAGGATCTGGATGAGACAGACCCACGGCCCAGAATACCCGACGCGGAGGACGCTGATGGATACTACGAGCTTGTCAAGCGCAAATCGAAAGAAAAGAGGGAGCACAAGAAGGCAGAGTACGATGCCGCGCAGGAAGCCGCCCGGTATGTATATCTTTCTCATTCAGTATCCGTGTGCTTAATGCAAGCAGACCCGATTTCGAGTCTCCGAGCGCCGACGGACCCCGCTCCCTTACCCGCACCATCCTCGCAAATAAAGGGCTTACGCCTCACCGACCGAAAAGTGTTCGCAACCCGCGTGTCAAGAAACGGGAAAAGTTTAGGAAGGCCAACATCAAGGTATCGTCGCAGAAGGCAGTGTACAAAGGCGGGCTTGCCGCGACTGGACGATACGACGGCGAGAAGTCGGGTATCTCGAAGGTGGTCAAGAGTGTTCGTCTAGGGTAGACCGTGTCTGGGCTTATTAGTATCTACATGCTGAACAGCTGGCACCTCCTAATACGATGTTCATAGCATTCTCGTTGTGCAGTCGAGAGCATCGTGGCGTTTGCCAAGGGCGTAAAAGTAGGAGCCATGCGTGGCTACGTACACTGAAACAACCTACCGAATGTGGTTGCTCACCATTTGCCTCTTCTCAATGCCTTCTTGGCGCCTAAAGTATTCCGGCCTTTTGCGCCCCTCACAACCTGCAGATCCTCGAATTTCCGCTTCGCATATCGTTTTGCCTCCGCATCGTCCACAAGCTCATCAACCAATGTTCTCTTGCGCTCCGCACGTGTAAGGTTGTCGGCGCTGGGCGTTCCAAACGGTGTCGTGGATGTGATTATTGTGCCGATCTGGGTATATCGTTCAGCTCACAATCCTGATGCAGAATTCTACAGCGCGGAGCTTACAGCGAAATGTTTTGGGAGACCTTTGATGCCCTTCCCTTCGCCCTCATCTTTGCGGTAAAACCGTTTGGGGTCGAGGTGGTTCCGAAGACGCAGCGCTTCGACTTCACGGTAGAGGCGAGGAAGATCAGCCTCTGCAGGAGCAGCCAGATCAAACCAATCTGGCCCAGCTGTTTGATTTTTGAGCTGTCGTTGCGCATTGAATAAAGACCAGGAATGATGTGTTATTACTATTCGCCGCACCTCCTTCCGCTCTCGCTTCGTGAGGGGTTTCCCCGATTTTGTAAGCTCTGGAGGAGGTATCGGCGGGGCCGGCACAACATGTAATGAGGAAGCTTTCTCCGCCAACTCTACATCTGGATCCCGCATTGAGGACGGGCCGCCTCTACGTTTACCGAGCGTGAAGTACGGGCGGGGAAGCACGCCAGGGTCTAGCGAAGGTCTATCCCTCAAAAATTAAGATAGTTGCAGGTGAAAAGAGTTGGAACGCACAGTTTGGCAGGTTCTGCTTGAAGAACGATGACATCGTCTTCCTCTGGCTGTGCCCGAAGTTGTTTTGCAGCACGGGCGTTTTCTCGTGCTTCGTTGAGGAGCGACTGGAGATATTCGGGAGTGACTTCGGGCTCCGAGTCATTGAATGGCTCAGAGGACAGAGCCCGCTGCTTTCCCTTGGCTGCAGAGCTCGACATTACTATAGAGGCTGGAGTTTACGACTCCGAGCTCGGAGTAGTGGTGGATCAGAATTTTTGGAGACCACGTGCCCAACTTCCTGAATGCAACGCTCAGCATCTCGATGTCTCCATCTCGCGTTGCCTCGCGTCCATCGCGTGAATGGGCTAGCCAGATCCATTAATACGCAGCCTACAAACAATCCTTCCAACTCTACGCCTCGCACCGCGTCATTTGGCTTTAAAACCGTGCCAGAGGAAGAAAAAGAAACCCTCGTGAAGAATGTGTTCGACTCGGTTGCGTCGTCGTACGACCTCATGAACGATGCTAGCTCTCTTGGTGTACACCGCCTCTGGAAGGACACATTTGTATCCTCTCTCCGCCCCGGCAGAAAAGGTCCATTGCGTTGTATAGACGTGGCCGGTGGGACAGGTGACATCGCGCTGCGGATACTTGACTACGCTCGGGAGAAATACGCCGATCGGGAGACGACTGTAGAGGTTGTCGACATCAATGCCCAGATGCTCAAGGAAGGATTCAGGCGGTTTAAGAAGACCATGTACCACAATAGTGGGTTTCATCTTGACTGGCCTGTTTACACTGGTCGACGCATATCCAGCTCCTCAAATATCATTTCACGAAGCCAACGCACAGGAGCTGCCTCCGACCTTGTTCGCTGATAACACCTACGACCTATACACAATTGCGTTTGGTATTCGGAACTGCACGTCAATCCCTGATGTTCTCAAAGAGGCGTACCGTGTCCTCAAGCCCGGTGGAACATTCACGTGCCTTGAATTCAGCAGGGTTAACAACCCTCTGTTAAGTCTGTGAGCCTTGTAATAGAGCGCGCATGGTTAATACCCGCTAATGGCACATCTAGAGCGTACGATCAGTATTCCTTCACCATGATTCCGCTGATGGGCACCATCTTGGCCGGTGACCGCGGTTCGTACCAGTATCTCGTCGAATCCATCCGCAAGTTCCCTCCGCAACCTGAGTTTGCGAATATGATTAGAGATGCGGGTTTTTCAACTGGGGAACATGTCGATGGTGGTGCCTGGACAGACCTGTGGGGCGGGATTTCTTGCATTCACACCGGTGTGAAGATTTAGATTTAGCAGCTCAGTCAAAGCTAAGCGCTAAGTACTTAGAGGCTTAGACTCGTATACATTGGCAACATTGCGTCCCCTGTAGTAAGTGAATCCATCGAAATCGACAAAGAATGGTGCGCGTCTGGTGCTTGAACTCCCTTTGTTCTCATCCAGGCGAATTTTGTACTCGGCTCAGAGGCCGGTGGCGAACCCGGAGGCGTAGTTACCAGAATCAGAACATCGAGGCTACATCGAGTCGCAATATTGTGCATTGTTGAGATCGACGCCGCGGCAACGTGCCGGCTCTCTCTCGCCTCCACTACCCCCGCACTCATCCTCAATCGACCGTCATGGCCACCGGAGCTGCAGCGATGCCCGCTGCGACAGGTTTGCCATTCACTAAATTGCGCCCCGCCGCTCAATCTCTGCTTCAGCGGACCTGCAGACGACCTGGGCGTTTCTAGAGGTGTTTTGAAGTCGATTTCGAAGATTTTGAAGAAGCTAATGTGCCCTCCCCTCCCAGGACGGTGTCGACCATATTATGACCAAGCTCCAGACCGGCGTTTCGTACTCCAAGGTGCGGATGGATCGCCTGTATTGTGCAGGTCCTCATCTGTCTAACAGTACATGTCGCTATACACGGTCGCGTACAATTACTGTACATCTTCAAAGATGCAGGGTACCTCAGCGGACCAGGTTGGTGCCATCGCTAATCGAAGTCAGTCGCATCCACCGCCACGCGCTGCGATGCTAACTTCCTCCTAGCCGGAGCGAATCTGATGGGTGCAGACCTATATAACAACCTAATCCGTTACTTCGTTACGCATCTGAAGACACTTCGTGAAGTGAGTTCATCCAATTCGCTCGGGTCCCTATCTCACACGAGCGATCAGAAAACGGATACCTTCCAGGATGAAGCGCTTCTGCAATACTATGCCGCCGAATGGGAGCGATATACTACTGGCGCAAATTACATCAACCGACTCTTCACCTATCTGAACCGACACTGGGTGAAACGCGAGAGGGATGAAGGTAGGAAGGGGGTCTATCCGGTTTATACGGTACGCGATCGTCTCTATCCCTTTTTCTTTTCTCACTCGCATATTTCCTAAGCTTGCTCTGGTGCAGTGGAAAAACAATCTGTTTATCCCGGTACAACGGAAACACACCAAACTGGCGAGCGCGATTCTCCGGCTTATCGAGTTACAACGAAACGGTGAAACCATCGACCAGGGCCTCGTAAAAAAGGTCGTGGACTCTCTGGTGTCGCTCGGGCTAGACGAGACCGACCCCAATAAGGCGTGCCTCGATGTGTATAAGGAGCATTTTGAAACTCCATTCATCGACGCGACTGAACAATACTACAAGCACGAGTCAGAATCGTTCCTTGCTGAAAACAGTGTGTCAGACTACCTGAAGAAGGCGGAGGAGCGCCTCCGAGAGGAAGAAGACCGCGTGGAACGGTACTTGAACACGGGGACTCGTAAACCGCTCGTCACTAAATGCGAACATGTTCTCATTCGGGAGCATTCCAAACTCATGTGGGAGAACTTCCAAACACTGCTCGACTTCGACAAGGATGAGGACCTCCAGCGCATGTACGCGCTTCTCTCTCGAATTCCCGAAGGCTTGGAGCCGCTACGGAAGAAATTCGAGGAACACGTCAAGAAAGCTGGGCTTGCTGCGGTCGCCAAGCTCGTCGGCTCCGGGGGAGAGGCGAATGCAGATGCGATCGACCCCAAGGCCTACGTGGACGCGTTACTGGACGTGCACAAGAAGAACTCCGAGACGGTCACGCGGAGTTTCCGAGGGGAGGCCGGATTCGTGGCCAGTTTAGACAAAGCTTGCCGGGAATTCGTCAATCGCAATGCGGCGACGGGCGCGTCCAATTCGAAGTCGCCTGAACTGATCGCTAAACATGCCGACCTGTTGCTTCGAAAGAACAATAAGATGGCAGAGGAGGACGATCTGGAAGCCGCTCTGAATCGTGTCGTACGACCTTCCAGATCTTAGACTTATATATCACGTTAACATGGTTCTACAGATGGTTTTGTTCAAGTACATTGAAGACAAGGACGTCTTCCAGCAATTCTACACGACCAAGCTGTCGAAACGCCTCATTCACGGCGTGTCGGCATCCGATGAGAGCGAAGCCAGTATGATTTCCAAACTAAAGGAGGCTTGTGGTTTTGAGTACACGAACAAATTGCAGCGCATGTTCACTGGTGCGTTCATGTTGTCTGTACTTTTCTTGCCCTTAGTTTCTTGTTAGACATGAGTCTCAGCAAGGATCTTACGGATCAGTTCAAAGACCGTATGCAACAGAATCACGATGACATGGACATCAACTTCAGCATCATGGTCCTTGGTACCAACTTCTGGCCCCTAAACCCTCCCACACACGAGTTTGTGATACCCACTGAGATCCTGGCCACGTACGATCGGTTCCAGAAGTACTACCAGATGAAGCACTCCGGCCGAAAGCTCACATGGCTTTGGAACTACTCTAAAAACGAGCTGCGAACAAACTACCTGAATCAAAAGTATATCTTGATGACCAGCTCGTTTCAAATGGCTGTATTGCTACAGTACAACCGCAACGATACACTTTCGTTGGCGGAATTGGAAGCTGCCACGGGAATTCCGAAGGAGCTTCTCACGCAGGTCCTGGCTTTGCTCGTCAAAGCGAAGGTCCTCGTGAACGAAGAGGCGGAGCAATACGACCTCAATCCTGGTAGATATCTCGTTGATCTGTTTGTGGACGTGCATTGATCCCATTCAGGCTTCAAGTCGAAGAAGATCCGAGTCAATCTCAATCTCCCTATAAAGGCAGAAGTCAAGGCAGACACGTCGGATGTGTTGAAGACTGTCGACGAGGATCGTAAGTACGTTATTCAGGCGACGATCGTGCGGTTCGTGGTTTTCTGCATCAACAGGTATAGCTTTTTGATCAACGAAACCCAGTGTGATGAAGGCGCGCAAGACGATGAAGAACCAGCCTTTGATTCAGGAGGTCATCTCGCAGATCTCCCAGAGGTTTGCCCCCAAGATCCCAGATATCAAAAAGGTGCGTCGCGCAGTCTTTCTTCCCAGCTTGCGCACCCTCTCATCGATTCCAGGCGATCGACACCCTCCTGGAGAAGGAGTACATCGAGCGTGTGGATGGCACGCGAGACACCTTTGCGTATGTTGCATGATCATCCAGGTTTATCCTCTGTACTTCAATCCCCCACACGTTCAAGTTGTAGCATATATAATACACTGTCAATGATACCGCGCTTCTTCGCATGTTTACCGCCTTTGGCGACATTGTTCCGCAAACTTGGTGTCGGTTGTCGAGCCTGGTGTTTGAATAATTGGTATGTAATCCGTGTGACGTTGGCGTGCCGTATGCCGGTTTCGCAAGCGTTGCCGTCGGGCAATGAAGTTCAGTCGGACCAGCCACTCATACCACTTGTGTGGGTCTTCGATTTTGTACCCAGTGCTCCAGCTAGCTGGTTTTCTCCTCCTCACACAGATTCTCTCTGGATGAGTCGGACCAGGTTGACGTTCTACCTCAGCTCCTGCAGGAACTCCTCCAACTAGAGAAAGGCACAAATCATTGCAGATGTGCGGCGGATCATCTGTCTTCTCCGAGTCATTGAACGCCTTTGCCAACTCGGAGACCGCGCGCAGATGCCGGAAAATCTCCGACCAGAGTCACAGTAATAGACGTCCATCGCACGCTCCTTACAAACGGCTGCAGATTGGGACACTGGGACAAGGCGCTCAGCATCCAGTTAATACGATGCCGACGGCGACGCGAGAAAGATTTTCGCACCACAGCCATGGCAAAACCACACCGTCCTTTCCCTCGTTTTCGTTCTCATCCAGGCCATATATTCAATGGCTTCCTCGGACTGCCGGCATAAATTCCAACAATATACTCCGTCCCCGATCTCCTTCTTCGGTCAATGGGTAAACTGAAGTGCAGGGTGAACTGGATTGCGTTTCCGGCCTGTTTACACGCGCATCATGAGCGCATTTTTTCCGAGCGGTCTCAAGTAGGAACGCTGAACTCCCCTTTTAGAACCGGCGGTCTCCGTCGAAGAAGCAACCTCAATTCAAACGCTCGTTCACACGGGAAGTCAAGTCTCCCCGTTCTCACATCGCACAGAGACAGGTGATTATAAACAGTGATTGGTCGAAAACAGGTTATATATAAGTGCCTACAGCGAGAGACTCGGGCCCTTTTCGCGGCCCCTTATAACTGTACCTCTCAATCCGGAACTAGGAAAGCGGACGTCGAGCCTTCCCGCCCTCTTCTGCAACCATGACAGTTTCGCTCCAAAGCACATTCGGAAGTGCATTCGTTGGCCTGGTCGTTAGCGCGGTGTATGAACCTCGGTCATCTTGCAGCGAACGTCAGCTCATTTAAGTCCAGTTTATACGGCGTCACGGTCCTCCAGACGTACGACATTCGCTCCCTTGAGCCGGCATCCTGCCTCGAACTAACACCGAAATTAATAGATATTTGTATTATCGGTATAACTTCACTTTGAACAGTCCCCACATTCCTTCTGAACCGAGATTATACAGGAACTACCCTGAAGACTCGAAGATTTTAAAGTGGATGGTTGTTCAATATACTACAATTTCCTCATCCAATTTCTGAACGCACGTTCAGGTCGGCATACTATGGTATCCTTCCTCGTTCTAATTTGGTCAATCACCTTCATACATTAGACTATCATAGGATTCTAGACACGACACATCTGGTGCTGTGCACCATTGCGGTGTATTGGTGGAGATAATTCTAGCTGGCGCATCATTCAAGCATCTCATTTCTGCGAAAGGGTGCTGATCTTGAACTTCAACAATCCTACCATCTTGGGGACCACGACCTGGTGTGTGCATATCGCTTAGTTTGACCAGTGAACCACAACACTGTCAGGTCTCTCAATGTGTGTGCCTTTCTCATTCAGGACCTCTGAGATTTTTTATCAAGTCTAGGTTCAAACGGATTTCAATGGTCTGATTGGACTCATAGTAGAATGGTCCGTAGTTCTCGACCCCGCACCCATGGACTAAGCAGATATCTTTAGCTTTTATGTCCGGCGTGTTTGGATAGGTTCGATTGCTTGTACCTGATTTCGTGCTTCTGACCACCTACAGTATCTCGAAACATCTACCTAAGTCTTCTCATCGTAAGTAAAAATGAGCATGCACTTTTCAACTGATAATCGGGTATTCATAGTTCATACTCTCCCTCATACACTTTAGTGAGTTGGTCGCTCATGAGAATGAGACGACTGACGTGCCATCCTGTCAGCCTTCGGGATAGGTTCGTTTTCCGTCTATTCAATGGCTCATTTCTTATATATCTACAAAAGTCTTCACTATCGGAAGGTAATTGATTGAATTTCTGAAGCAAAAGTACGCCGCCAATGTTCAACCTAGCTTTGAAACGTCAAGATCCCAGTTCTCGAGTCTAGTTGTCGGTGTCTGGTGTTTGGAAGCCAGACTCAGGGATACTGACACAAGCTATAGTGGGTAACCAGTCTCGGGCTAGGCTCTGCGGCTGCGGCGGATATGCTAATCGGCGTATCTCTGTGTTATTATCTGTCCAAAAGCCGGACTGGGATTACCCGGTAGGCTGATCTGCCATTCCAATGTTTAAGCTGCTAATTTTCTTTGAAGAACCGACAGTTTAATCGGCACGTTAATGATGTATAGTCTAACCACGGGCTTTCTCACCGGTATCATTGCGTGTCTGGTCGTGATCACGGTAAATCAACGCGAACCACCCATCTCATAGATGCTGAATGCAGCTTCACAGTTTGCCACCATGCCGAACAAGTTTGTTTATGTCGCGTTCATCTTTGTTTCTGGAAGATGTAAGTGCTTCATTGATTTCTCATTGTGTGATCCGTTTAAGGTCACATTGCTAGTATACGTCAATTCTGTTCTGGCCGCGTTGAGTCCCTGGCTAATCATGCCGCTGCGCCACTCTGAACATTCCGACATTGCAGCCTGAATAGTCGCGAATCATTACGGGAGCGGGCACATCCCGGGGCCGATGGCTCCTTCCTTCATCTTTCTATCGTTCCTAGTAGCGGTGTCTTACCCTCTACACCGAGCAGACGAAAGGTACGAACTCTGCTGCATGAAAATTTGCCCAAATAATCTATTCCAGCCTACATTGGCGGTGAATGTGCAGACTGCCGTCATCACAGACTACCCGTCTGTAGGCAAACCTGTCAATCCAACCGTTCATCTCTAAACTGACGCGGTAAAGCCTCCTCCAATGACTGCTTCCTCCACAACCCCCATGTTGCCACCAAGTCTGAATCGCTATCGACCTCATGATGATTTTCGATGGACTGTGTGATGACTTACAACTTATACCCACTTGAACTTGTGTATTTCGGTTCAATTTTCTAATGCATCGGACTCATCCGCTGTCATTTCACCCTTTACGCGTTACGTCCCGCTGGTCAACTAATAGAACGGCGCATATCTCGTACACACAGTGAATTTTGAAAATCATTGCGAATTCAAGATCATCGATGCTGCTTGTTCGGTTGACGGTCACGTGTCTTTTATGGCTTCTACGGCTTCGTTGCGCGACCACCTACTCAATGACCTGCAGGGTATCCCTGGCACTCGGGAATTCCACCTCCACGTCCTTGTATCATCCCCGAGGAAATTCCAGGGCCTTTTCCCTTTCGCGCAACCTCGGCCACGGTCCTATCTTCAGGATATCTTGGTCCTGCTTTCAGAGCAGAGTTCTCCCGATTCTCCGCGAATCTTGACAACAGCCATTGAGGCGTCTGTCTACAATATTCCCGCTACTTCGTGCGCCATCTTCTATGTGTCCAAGGTTGACACCACGGGCCAATCCACGTCGCCGTCTCCTGCCGCCAGCCTCGTCCGATCACTGCTCGTCTACTACGCGGACCCTGCCACCCGCCCCGTCTCTGCCGACCACCTCTGGATTCATTTATTTGCTCGAGCACAGTCCCAGTATCTATTCCCGAACTCTGCCGACTACGCCGGCAAACGTCCGTTGAGCGATGTCAAGCTCTGTACCTGGTGGAAACGCGTGTTGACTGAAGTGGCGGACGGCGTGAACCCGCGGGGGACGTGCGAGTCGCTTATAAAACTTTACTACATGCTGCCAGGCTACAGCCAGCTGGAGGCGGAACAGTCTTTACGGCGGGCGACCGCCGCGTCGTCTGATGCGACGGGGACTTCCTGGACGTATGGTCACCCTTACTCCCAGACGGAGATACCCCTCCCCTGTCCTGCGCCCTCCCCGGAGCATAATCTGGGCCACTTCATCCCGACGTTTGAAGATGACCCAAAGTCGCGCTTCATGGACGAGATTGGCTGCACTCCCGACGCGGAAGGGATTAGGTCACCTCCCCGAAAACGTCTGCGGACACTTGCGCATGGCAACGCTGCTGACGTTCCTAGAGAAGCGGCCGCAGAGAAGGAACGCCAGGGTGGAAAAGAGCAGCGTATTTTGGGCGAGCTTGGGAAGGTCTCTGCCGATGAATTCTGGGAAAGAATGTCCTTCCGCCAGGAATGTGTCGCGGGCGCCATCACTGGGTTTTTCACAGTTGGCATCTCCCGCCGCTCGCCTCAGTCTGCTCCAGGGATATCACCCCTCGCGCCGTTGCCTGGCCAAGTTTCTTGCCAGTTGAATAAACGCGTCCTAAGCTCTCTCATGACCGGGCTGGAATTTTCCACTGTCGAGCGGTCTATCAAAGCGACAGAGACATTGGAAGGTTCTATAAGGGGCCTTTGCGAAGGGATGACGCCCATTCCCACACCTCGGCCTGCAGCGCAGACGCGGGACTCTGACCGACGGACGCCCGAGCCAGAGCTTTCGCGTGGGCTCCTGGCGCCGCCCTCGACGCCTCCACGACGGGGAGATGCCTACGTCGCGGATGTGTCGCCGAATCCATTTCCGGAGCCAGTCACGTCGCTGGAGACGTACCACTCGCACATATATGGGACCGTGTGCGTGAGCAACACGGCGCTGCCGCCCAAAGTGCAGACCGGAGCAGAGGCTGCTGCGGGGGCGTCGACCGGTGGCCCAGGACCAAACGTAACGGTGTTGGCTGTCCGGAAGAAAAAGAAACGGGTCGAATGAGAGATGCCGATATCTCATCTTGATGTATGTATTGCTTTTTTTTTTGTATCAACGGATACGGGGCCTTGCGTGGATGGCTGTGACTCATGGCAGGCCAAGCAGATAGATATGTGGCTTGATGTCCATGTTGAGCGGTCTGCAGCACCTGGAGCTGTATGTATCTGGGAATTTGTAGGGGAAGGGGTAGTGGTTCCAGTTGCGAGGCCTGAGATGTGAGGGGCTACTTGTAGACTGAGTTTGTTGGAGAAAAAAAACATATGTACTGCAGGATGTGAGAGAGTTGCGGATGATGTATACATGTGGGCCGGAAAACCGAACAGATTGAAGAGATTGACAAGGACGTTCGCAACAGAAGGGTGTTTGTATAGCAAGTGACCCTATGCTTGGTTCATTTCATTAAGAGCCGCATTCGAATCGGGTTCACGTCTGATAGTCGTCCTCGACCATGACCACACACGCACCGCACTCCCTCCCCTCCTTCGCCCAGGCCTTCAGCGCCGAACCCCCCCTCGGCAGCATATCCTCGGGCAGCAACTCCCTGCCCCCGATACATACACGCTCCCCGCCCTCCCATTCGCGACGCGCGAAATCTCCCCAGGGCCAGTCTCGTTCGCGGCACCACGGCGGGGAGGACAGGATCGCAGGCCGCAAACGCTCGCGCACAGAGGTCACGTCCGTTGCGCGCGATGACGGGCCCTCCGAGTCTGAGTGCGTCTTGTTCGGCTGCACCCTAGCCTCACTCTCATCTCTCTCTCCATTCACAGGCGTGATTCACCACGACTTGTTCGTATAAAAGAGGAGCAGGACCAGGAGATGTCTGACGACACGCCCCCGCAGCAGCGCATCATCCTCGACCAGACGGGCGCGCCGCCGCCGTCCAGCATCCGGCCGTCCGCCGCCAAAAAGCGGCGGGTCACCGTCAGCGGCGCCCCACAGCTCAACACGGACGTCCGAGTCCCCGCTGATCAGTCGTCGAGCACGCCAATCTCCCCTGTCGTCATGGTCATGCGCGATAACCCTGAACTGGTGCGATCGATGATAACTGTCAAGCAGAAGCAGAAGGCTCTCATCGAACAGCGCAGAGGGAGCGTTGTCAGCTCGCCTAGCATCCCCGCGGCTCCTCCACCGTCGCTGGTCCTCCCCGAAGAACGGGCTGCCCCTGCGAAGCCTCCGCCGACCGCTCGGCAACGGCGCAGTCCCAACTCCACTAATAATACCCGCCGAGCCGCGAATGGAGCTCAAGTCCGACCTCCTAGCCCTCCCCCTGTATCTCAACCCCCTCCGGTTGCCAGTCAACATGCCTTGCCTCCTCCCCCAATTAGTTTTGCGCGGCGCCGCGCAGAACAGCTGGGAGGTCGCAGACCGGCCGATATCTGTATCAGCCCTCGGGAAGCGCACACTCAAGAGCAGTTCCAGCCTGCTATTCAGAGTGCGCCGCCCATCCCGCAAGGAGGCGGCCAAGCGTCCTTTTACTCTGGTCGCTTCCCCATGACCCTACCGCGACTTCCGCCGATGGGCGGTGCGGATAGTTTGCGGAAGGTGCCGGGACACGTACCTCCCACTCCGACACGTCTCTCCATGCAGCGTAACAGCAGCAGCATCACCGCCATCCCCTCATTATCGCACCCTACAGCCCCCGTTGCCGGCGGCATTCGTTCTCCCACAGGCGCGTCTGTCCCCATCGCATCGACCCTCGTGCCCCCGACGCCCATGTCGCTCCACCACCCGGGATATTCGGGCGATAAGTCTGCCTTCCTGGCTCCGTTCGAGGTGTTTTACGATGCTCTCAACGACTCGAAGCAGATGAAGAACTGGCTTGGGGAGCAGCTCCAGCGATCGAATACGCTGATTCAAAATCTCACGCAACAGCAAGAGAAACTCAATGAAACAGTGGACGCTTTGGTGGAGCGGAAACTGGGCGGCATGCGGGCGGAGATGGCGGGCCTCTATCGCAAGGTGGATGAACTGGAGGATGCGCTGCGCGTCGCGACGGGGCGGCGGCAGAGCGTCGACTCTGGGAGTCTAAAAGCCAAAGGTAAACAGCCGCTTCGCAATGGCAACCTGATGGCTTCAGAGTCGTACACTTTCCCACCCCGGACGTCGTCTGAGCGTCCGAAAGGGGAGCCGAGCCGCCGACCCTCGCCCGGCTGGCCACAGGAAAGAGATACGCAGAGTACGGTCGACTCTGAGAGCGGGTCTCCTGCACCTTTCGACGCCCGTCGTCTTTCCGTTTCGGCATCGCGACTAGACCCCCCGCGCGCGCAGGTCTTTGAGGCTGCACAGCGGCGGGGCTCGTTCAATAACAGCATGCACTCGCCGCCGCAGGGGTTCCGCGAGAACGCGCCTGCGAGGATGAACGAGCGCTCGACGCCGCATCGGCAGTCGTCGCACGCGCAGGGGCCTGTGGAGCCTGCGCCGTCGCCCCAGCCCCAGCACAACAGCCGCAGAAACTCGGTCTCCATGTCCCCCGCTGGTGCGCCTGACGAGAGTTGAGTTCAGTCGCGCCTTCCCCTTCCTCATTCTTGTTTGTAAACTACCACCATCTTGGACCGTGTACTGTCAGCGACCCCTCCATTCCCTGTCGACGAACTACCTAGCTACTCCCTGGATATACACTTTTTGAACATGCATACGGCTTGCGCTCGTGGAATTCTCCCGGTCCTCCCTTTTCCTATCCACTTCTGTGTACTTTGTTAGTAGTCAATGTACAGGCACCTGCGACACTGTCAAGGATGAAAGAAAGTTGAATGAAAGGCAGAATCATGTTAGGGCGTAACACGAACAAATCTTGCTCATGCTCCGCACGCTCACGTCCGCGTTCGCGCCCACGTCCGCGTTCAGGCGCACGTACGCCAAAAAATGGCCGCACGAGACAAAGTGGCCGCGCCCTAAGCCCGGAACCTCCGAGCGCCCCGCCTACCACGCCCCCGACCCGCTGCTCAACAATCCCGCCGCAGCCGTCACCGCCCTCCCTGATAACGACCTCACTTTCATCCACCGTCCCCCACCAACTGCCCCCTCCCCCTTCTCCCTCACCACGAACCCCGTCTCTCCTCTCCTGCGTCCGCGCCCCCCGCAGGACCCCGTACCGCTGCCGCCCTTCTCTCGTAGCCCACCGAAAGAACTCCCGCGCGCGTCCGACCAGATCATGGCCGAGATCCGCCGCCTGCGCACTGCGGACCCCGAGCGTTACACGACCGGAGTCCTCGCGCGCAAGTTCAAGGTCACCCGTGGCTTCGTCTCGGCCATCGCCGCGCTCAAGAAGAGCCAGCGCCGCGCAAAACGCCAGGTGCAGAACGCGGTGGCCGAGAAGGCGCGCGGGAAGTGGGGCGAGAAGAAGACGACGTTGATGCTCATCAAGGCGAAGCGGAGGGAACTGTGGTAGCGGAGGCTGCGTCGATGTGTGTTCGCTCGCTTTTCTTCGCTTGCGTCTTTTGACTCGAGTGCAGTTGACGAGTTCAATCGTGTCCCTCTGTTGGATGGGCGAGGTCCCCGCTATTGCCGATGCGGGCAATAGGTGCGGAGTGTCCCGACGTTTCCGCCCTGTTCAAAAGTATATTCCTCTATATATTATCCGTGTCCGGAATTCATACGAGGCGCGCGCTTTTATATCGACGGAATAATCGAACTGCGATCCTTGCTTGCCCTTCCTTCACTGGCAAGTGCCGACTGCGTTGATTAGCGGGAGAGGTCAATGAAAATCCACTACTTTCTCAATGTTCAGAGTCCCTTGGGCGATGCATCTCGCAGCCGCATCTGTGGCATGTCGGGCACTGTATGCACTACGAACTTGGGGCATTCAGCGTGGTTTACCTCCGCTAGGGCTTTCAGACTTTGCGTATCGCCAACCAACTTGTACTTGACGGCGAGTCTTCCAAGTTGTGTTCATGATTCTGGCGGTTGTACACATGTGGGTCAGTGGCTGTGACTATGATCCTGATTCAAGTTCACGCCTCCTATACGAGCGTCAAGAGAGGCTACTCCTTACCCACTCGTGCCTCGCTCGTGGCTGCGTCGTCGGTGGCTGTTTGAGACTAGTCTCGTCGTCAACCCACTTTCCATACTTCCTCGAAGCCACTTTACTTGAGCAGCACTAAGGTCAGTGGTCCAAACTCTGCCCCGACGTACCACAGTAAGTCAGTCGCACTGAACATCTCGCAAAGACGCTGTCTAATTAACCTTCGCGAGTCAAGTATATCTGCACCAGCACTATGTCGAGGGCTCCCGATTCTCTCAACGCAGTCATAGACGCCATGTCTCTCGATCTTCTATTTCCGAACCACGATGGCTCGCGCGCCACACGCCCGATAACGGAGCGGGAACGCGCCCTTCAACCCCCCCTGAAAACCGTCGTGACCGAAGATGCTTGGTTGGAGTCTCTTGTCTCGAACCTTCGAGAAACATGTGGCGAACGAGTCTTATCCTCCAAAACGATTGGGCGCATCGAACTGCTACAAGCCTGTGAACCCATCGCGGTCATCTCGAATTGGACCACAGAGCAAAATCAGTTCGAAGCATTTCAGAATATTCTGCGCACCGCCGTTGTCGTGGTCCAGGATCTTCTTAGTCTGCCACCGGATTCTATTGAGTCCTCACGGGCGGGCTCGTACATAGCGTGCATCCCCGATCTACACGTCCAAGATCGTTTGAAGAACTTGCTTCTCACTGTTGAAATGAAAACACCAGACGTTTTAAATGCCAGCGACTGGGCGTACCTGGCTGACAAAGGCGGAGAAAACGGCCCCTGGAGTCAGGGTCATTTCCCGGACGATGTCAGACAGCACTTGGAATCAATGATCGTCCAGGTACGTGGTCTATACACTCCCACAATATCCACCAACATTTCCTAGATATGGTGCCAGTCAATTTATCAATCCTCAGACAACACAACTGGGCAAGCAGTTACCCCGAGACATTGTGTCCTATCCAATTATAATCAATCTATGTTCGGGGTCCGGGGCACGGGGGGTAACTCCATCACTGGCGATGAGAGTACCCTGTTTTTAACGGGCCCTCTGGACCCAAAGGACACTTTCATCGCGCTAATCGCCATCCTGCTGTCGCATGTGCCTGTGACACAACACTCTGCTCTTTTCAAGCTACAGAACTATATTGGTTTCTCTGGGAAAAAAACCTGCCCTGCAACTCCCGCCCCCGCTCATCGTCTTGAAGAGGAGTTGTACAATTCAAGGGCAGACGAGTTGTATCTTGACCCTGGCATCAACCTCACATACAGCTTCAACATTCGGAAGCCTTCCGGTGATCCCTTCATGTTTACAAACCAGCCGAAGCTCCTCCTCCGAGCAAGTCATCATCCTGCCTCCATTGACCCTTTCTCCGCTCCCCCTCTCAGCCCTGCCAGCGCCAGGAGCAAGAGCTTGCTTGGGTCCCCCAACTCTTCAGATACTTCGAAATCTCACCTGACTATCATTGGTCATCTCGGGAAAGGTGCTGTAGGCGATGTATATCTGGCACAATGTGGACAACATCTAGTGGCATGGAAGGAAGTGGACGACGAGTTTCATCACTCAGCAATGAATGAGATAGGGCTTTACGAAGGCCCGCTTGCACCCCTTCAGGGCACCGCTGTCCCGTTTTTCTATGGCGGGTACCGCAAGATCTCCGATCACCAGACGATCCTCCTTATGGAATACGTGGGGCAGAGATTGCCTGAACAGAGATGGGGCGATGTTGCGCCGGCGGTGCGGTGCGTATGAGGGTATACATACACTGTCATTGGACTCATTCCTTCTAGCGCTGTTGCCGAACTGCAGCTGGAGAAAGTTTCAGCGGCTGGTGTGCGCCACGGGGACTTCCATCCCCGCAATGTCTGCCTTAGCCAGAACGGGCAAATTCGGATCTTGGACTTCTCCCATTCCACTTCGCCGTAATATCAAGCTCGAAGGTTCGTTGAATGCATGGCGCTGCTTGCAACCAGAGCCCCTGTACGCGGGATGATCGATGAGCGATACTCCACTGGACAGAGGTTATTTATTCCTTCTCCTGTTCCGACTCGAAAGGCAATATGCGACTCGGTCACACACTGCCAGGATCAAATCTTCCAGATCACACTATATTCAAGGAGGTTGGCCCTGAAGACTGAGACACTGCAGAGGTACGGGATGAGTTGAGGTGCAGTGTGAGAATTGGAGGGATACACAGAGAAAAGAAAGCTGCGTACATCACATAGCTTCCAGTAGTGCAGACTGTCCGAATTTTTGGTTCACGCCAGCTTTTCCGAGATACTGAGGACGAGAGGCTCAGAAGAATAGTTAAGCATCCGTGGAGTCATCTAGACTTATTCCAGCGTCCTTCATCAACCCCTCCTTCCACCGGCAAATGGTGAATCTGTGGTTGACTCCCGGAAGCGTTGGGAGACACGTCACCCCGCCGCATCCACCAGTCTTGTCCATCGGGAATAGATATACCACCTCCTTGACGCGTGAGTGTAGTAATGCCATGCTGCACATGATGCACGGCTCGTGCGTAGTGAAGAGAGTCTGAGAGGTCAGCAAGTAGTTTGTGCCGTTGCTCGGCGCATCAGGTTGCGCCTCAACGGGTTCTTTTCCTGGACCAGCCTCGGCGCGTGCGCGTTCGTCTGCGATATGCCGGATGACGTTCATGACGGCGTGCCGAAGGGGGTGGGTGGCGGATTGTCGCGTGTCGTGTGCCATGAATGCAGGCGGCGACGACGCTCCGTCTGGTACCTCGTACGGCGGAGGGACGTACGCGGCAATGGGGAGCTGCGAGCAGAAGCCCTGAGAGCTGGTATCTCGTTCTGGAAAGAGCTTCCTACCTCGCCCCGTTCCCGCCATTGCAGTGCTTCGCGGACCACCACATGCATAGCGTCCCATGCCCAGCGGGCCTTCCCCTTTGACCACTCCTCGATTTCGCCTTTACGGCGCGGGGCATACACCGTCGGCCACAGCGCGGTTTTCAGGTTTAGGGACGTCGGTGTGAGGGCCACCGACGCCGGGACCGTTACAAGGAACGGAGGGGGGAGACTGATGTCCTTTGGCAAAGTCGGTGGGAGAGCCGAGACGCTGAGCAGGAAGGTACTAGTGTCCCCTTGCTTGCGGACACGCTTGAGATGACCCAGCTCGGAAGCATCGAGTTCGCTGCGTCGTAGCCATCTAAACGCTATTCAGAGTTGGCGGGGTATCAGCGAGGCTGGTGGCGACGCACTTCAGCATAGGCCCGATGCTCTGCGGTTCTGGAACATCAACAGCCCATGCTCGCACTGGAAGACGGACCATTTCGCAAAATTATCGGTTGTTGAATCGAAGATCTTACCCGTTCGAAGGGTTTCGAGGGTCTCCTCTTCCGGCGGAGGCTTGAACCTCTCAAACGGAAGGTCCTCAGCCTGTACAGTGTCGTCCATTGAACCTTGGAAGAAAGCAGGCAGAGAATCTGGGAGGATCTCGACGCGGGACAGCCCACCCCATTCATCGTCGTCGTCGTTTCGTCCATTGGAGGACAACCCGGCCGCGCCAGGCCGCGCGGGCTCGAACCACAGGTTGCTCCCGTAGTATATACACAGCTCCTCGCCCTGCTTCACGTTTCGCGTCGTCGTGTACCGGATCGAGTCGCTCGAGGTATCGATTGCGTACGAGAGATTAGGAAAGTTCGAGTGGTTGAACAGAGAGCCTGTGGAGAGTTCATGAGAAGCACGGGCGAAATATGCACGACTGACCTAGCCCGAGCGCCAGCGCCATGCTCCCGTTCTTCCATTTGAACGTATAATCGTCGAGGATCGTGAACCTGCACAAAATTGGCGAGCGTCCACGGTTGAAGCAACAAAGCACTCACCGTCCATGGGCCTCATACTCCTCTTTTCCTAGGAGGAGGACCGGACTAATTTCGACTACGGTTTGGCTTGGAATGGCGCGTGCGGCTATGGACGGGAGTCAGGGCTCGAAGTGACCGATCGCGTGCGGGACTAGCCAAAGACGCCCCGCCCTTTGCCTTCCGAATTTCCAACGATGCAGTTCGGCTCATTCGGATACGGTTGGGGAGCCTCCGTGAGGGATGAAGCAGGGTCCATGGATTGACTCGGGGCTGCTGACCTGGGAACCATAGATACATTCAGAATGGGATTCTTCACCAGGATACGCGAAGGGCGTACTGGCACTTTCGCGCCAGTGCAAGCGTCTCACAGCTGCTGGGATGAACTGGGCGCGTTGAACACGCAGAGACGTAGAGATCAAGTAGAGATCAGCCGCGTCGGCGATACCCGAGCGCAGTTTGTAGGAGACACGTCGACTCGCGACGAAAGCACGGTACTCCCGCACTCTATGACCGAGTACCTCAGCGTTCAAACATGTCGAACGGACGTCCACCGCGACCCTTGCCACCCGCTATCCTCTTCGGCCTTGTCCCTGTGGCCGCGTGGTTCGTAGTACGGCCATTCATAGAGCCCATCCCACCGCTCCCTGCGCTCTACACCTCCTTCGGTTTCTCCATCTTTGCGCTTCTCGCAACGCTGTACACTATCCCCGCCGTCGGCCCTGCGTTCATCAAGGCCAACCTCAAGGGCGTCGACTTGCTCAAGAATGACAAGGTCCCGATGTACGTGGCGTGCGGACTTGCGTTAAAACGCGTGTATAATGCGAGTATTCTGCCAGCCCGGAAAGCCAGGGACTTGTCTGCGCGTCGATCTACATCCTGCTGTTGATACTTTTCATTCCTTTCGCGTTCTCGGACTCGATATCGAATTTTGCCAATGCAAGGAAGACGCGCGAAGGAATGTCTGTCACCGAGTTTCCGCACTATCAGGTATGTACCGCGCAAGACTCCGTGTCATAACATGACCGTCTTGTAGCTCTCCGTTTACCTGTCATCCTTGCTCTCGCTACTAATTGCCACTCTGCTTGGGTTCCTCGACGACGTGTTCGACATCCGGTGGCGGCACAAAATACCCATACCGATTATTGCTTCGATTCCACTCCTGATGGTGTACTACGCAGAGCGCGGAAATACCCATGTGGTCGTGCCGATACCTCTACGGCCCATGTTTGGCACGTTGATGAATTTAGGTGCGGGTCCCCGACCATGTTCGGTCAGCGAAACTGACGCCACGCCAGGACCGCTCTACTACATCTATATGTCGCTTTTGAGCACATTCGCTACCAATAGCTTCAACATTCTTGCGGGCATCAACGGCTCTGAAGTTAGCCAGGCACTCATTATCGCCGTCTCAGTTATCTTGAACGACCTCCTCTACCTTCCGTGGCCGCTCGACTTCCGGATACCGCTGCACCTCCTGGGAAACAATGCCGAGGTGGAGATCGGCGGCGTCTGGAGCGCAGGGATGTCATACGGCAGCAAGCAGCTCGTCGAGCGGCACCTCTTCAGCCTCTACTTTATGCTGCCCATGGTTGCAGTGTGCATCGGCTTCATGTACCACAACTGGTAAGTCAAATAGACAAGCCAGGATATGTTTACTCAATCGAATGTGCAGGTACCCAGCTCGAGCATTCCCAGGCGACACCCTCTGCTACGTCACTGGCATGGCGTTTGCGGTGGTCGGCATCCAGGCTCACTTTTCCAAGACGCTATTGTTGTTCTTCCTTCCGCAAATATTCAACTTTCTGCTCTCATGCCCGCAACTGTTTGGTCTTGTGCCATGCCCCCGACATCGTGTACCGAGGTGGGCAAGATGTTCTGACCGGATGCTCATTCGGTTGACTCCTTGGCAGAATCGACCACACCACTAATCTCCTCCACCCGTCCAAAACCTTGTTCTTAAAGCCGCCATCAAAGCTGACGAGCTTCGTTCTCCGGACGTTTGAGACGTTGGGGCTCACAGATCTTACCACGCATGCCAGCACTGGGATGATCCTGGAAGCAAACAATCTGACGATCCTCAATTTCTTCCTTCTGCGCCTTGGACCAATGAATGAGAAAAGGCTCGTCCAGACGTTGATGTGCTCGCAGGTCAGCCTAGGCTCTCCTCGTGACAGGGCACCGGTGACATTCTTTAGATGGCGGGGAGCCTTTTGGCATTTACGGTGCGCTATGGACTGGCTGGGCTGGTCTACGACGGCAATAGACGGTGAATACCGGGTGGATTTAGGGGTATTTGAGCTGGACGCGGAACGGAGGAGCGGTAACCGGAACCACTTAAAGCCGGTGCAGATGCGTATTTACCTTCGGAGGTCCGCAGTACGATGCGACGAGGCGGAGGAGCTCCGGCGCCGGGGATGCCCGATGTGTGGCCTGTACTTCCAGTACATAGTTCCTGCAACAAGTACTTATTTAATTATGGGCGACGGGTTTAGTCGGGTCGGGCTGGGGGAATCACATGCCGTGTCCCAAAGTAGAAAGCGCATGAAAGCCCCTGTGCCTCTTCAGCTCCAGCCCTCTCCTCCCCCGCCCATCTCCCAACCACCATGTCTCAAGAACGCGCAGCATTTGCACACGAGGTCGCTCAAGTCGAGCAGTGGTGGAAGGCGAGCGTCCTCCTCCTCCTCCTACTACTACACACACTAACTCCACCGCAGAGTCCGCGTTTCGCCCGAGTCAAACGCCCGTACACCGCCGCAGAGGTCGTGGCCAAGCGCGGCACCATCCCAATCCAGTACCCCTCAAATGTCATGGCCAAGAAACTTTGGTCGACGCTGGACGAGCACGCCAAACGCGGAACCCCCTCCCACACCTATGGAGCGTGCGTCGCCTCGCATCAACGAACGGAGGAGCCTGCTGACCCAATTGCCACAGTCTGGACCCCGTACAGGTCACCCAGATGGCCAAGTATCTCGAGACGGTCTACGTCTCCGGCTGGCAGTCATCCAGCACGGCGTCGAGCACCAACGAGCCCGGTCCCGATCTTGCAGGTATGCTGCCGACCGCTGCTGCCTGCGACGTGTTTACCGATGCTCACCAGATTACCCTTCCAACACCGTACCCAACAAGGTAGAGCACCTGTTTATGGCGCAGCTCTTCCACGACCGGAAACAGCGCGAAGCCCGCTCCAGCATGTCCGACGCCGAGCTCTCAAAGACACCCAGCATCGACTATCTCCGCCCAATAGTCGCTGACGCAGACACAGGCCACGGTGGCCTGACCGCCATCATGAAGCTTGCAAAAATGTTCGTTGAGAAAGGCGCGGCCGGTATCCACGTCGAAGACCAGGCTCCCGGGACGAAAAAGTGTGGCCACATGGCGGGGAAGGTCCTCGTTCCCATTTCTGAGCACATCAACCGCCTCGTTGCGATCCGACTGCAGTTTGACATTATGGGCGTCGACAATCTTGCCATTGCACGCACCGATTCTGAGGCTGCTACGCTCATCACCTCTAACATCGACGACCGAGACCACCCATTTATCCTCGGCAGCACCAACCCTTCTCTTCCCCCTCTCAATACCGTGATGGTTGAAGCTGAGCGAGCAGGAAAGACCGGCAGCCAACTGCAAACGATCGAGGACCAGTGGACCAGCTCCGCGAACCTCCAGCTCTTTTCGGTTACCCTTGCATCGGCATTATCCAAGCAAGGCACTCCTAAGGCTGAAGTCGATAAATTTATTGTCAGCGTCGCCCATGCATCGTACCCGCAGGCTGTCGCGATCGCCCAGAAGAAGTTTGGGCTCAAAACCGTCCCGTACTGGAACTGGGACAGCCCGCGGACGCGCGAGGGGTTCTACCGCTACCAGGGCGGTACCCAGTGCGCCATCACGCGCGCAATAGAGTTTGCGCCCTACGCCGACCTGCTGTGGATGGAGACGAAGAGCCCGATCTTGAAGCAGGCACAGGAGTTTGCGGCCGGTGTGCACGCGGTGCGCCCCGGGCACTGGCTGGCGTACAACCTGAGTCCGTCGTTCAACTGGGACGCCGCAGGGCTGGGCGAGAAGGAGATGCAGGCGTACGTCTGGCAGCTGGGGAAGCTCGGTTTTGTCTGGCAGTTCATCACGGTGCGTCGTGGTTGGCGGTGGGGAGGATTTGAACTCATATATGCCGGTTCTTCAGCTCGGTGGCCTACACTCCAACGCGTACATCTCGGACCTCTTCGCGAAGGAGTTCGCCAAGACGGGGATGAAAGCCTATGTCGAGCTGATCCAGCGCAAGGAGCGCGAGCTTGGCACAGACGTGCTCACTCATCAAAAGGTTCGCTTGTTCTGCATTTTTCTTAGCGGCGGGCATTGATAATTCCATGCTCAGTGGAGCGGCGCCGATTACGCCGACAATCTTATCAAGACTGTTACCGGCGGGGTGTCCTCCACGTCGGCGATGGGCAAGGGAGTGACGGAGGCGCAGTTTGGATCGAAACTGTAATTGTAGATAGAATTCATGGACAAGAGGGAAACTCATGACTTCCACTTGGTTAAGGCCAGAACCTGAACGATGCGATTTTCGTCGCAAGAAACCGATTTATTCAGCAAGCGCGCTGCAATTCGTACACGCACAATACGGCCAGTTATACAATTATGTGTTTCCAAACATTCCTCCTTTACTTGATGAAAGCTCAGCTCCCAATTTATATCCGAGAACCTGAGGGCGACTAATGAATGAATGCGATTTGCAAGAAAAGCGAGGCGAACCTTATCCCAGTCTATCTTCTGCCTTGTTAAGGGGAGTGCACGCCGGAGGCCCTTGAACGTCTTCTCCCCCATCTCCTGGTACGTGTCGTTTAGCGAGGTCTGATATTTGCCTTCTTCGTCCTCGATTAATGCGATGATCTTGGAGGCGGAGGCGGCGGGGGAAGATGTTACAACGGCAGCGGGAAGCGCGAGGGACACTGTGTGCGTGGTGGAGAGCTGAACCTGTAATACGCGTCAGTGCTTAGAGCCGAGTGGTGGTTGTCTGTTTCGAAGCCGCACGTTGCCTTGCTCGTAGTAGTGCACATTCACTAGAACCTTCCCGTGAATGGTGTTTTCGCTGAGATCAATGGTGTATTCCGAGCGCCATCGTCCGGCCCTGCGTGCGGTGAGTTTTCGAGATATGGCGCCAGGGTGCGAAATCTCACCAGTAATTCGCGGGGTTGTACTTGTTCGCCACGACCTGAATTATGTACTGGTTTGTGCGGTCCTTCGACGCGAATATGGATGCGACGCCGTCGTGGAAGTGCGCGGAGAGGTACGTGAGGGTTGATTTTTCTAACGCGGCCCTGAGTGACCGCAGTTAGCGTGCGAGGCGCTTGGGATAGTGGCCAAAGATACCGGAACGGTTCAGAATCGGCGTCGGCCTCAACGGGTTCGGAGTCGGAGGCCTCCTGGCGACGCAACCGCGGTCAAGACAAAACACCGGCTGGGTATGGTGCAAACTAACTGGACGCACCAGACTCAAATGATCAAACAAGAAGCTAGTCTTGGATCGAGGATCTACGAATCGCTCCTGCCCCCCGCCCGTCGCCGCGACGCGCGCAGCCTCGCTGATGATTGACTTGGCGCGGTGTCAGGTTTGGCGGGCTGGGCTGCGGCGGGTACATGCCTGGTGCTGCGTCCCGGGAACATCGACGGTCATAAATTGCGAGAGATTGTATTCCTTCAGGGCGGGCAGCACGCCCTCGTGGAGGGAGTCGTCGTCGGAGATGATGTTGCGCACATCTGGCGGTCCGCAGCTCGCTGTGAGCCGCGCGCTGCAAGGACGCGCTGGAAATCGACTGCACCATTCAGGACATCGTTTATCTCGCCCGGCGGCGACTGCAGCAGAAAGCTGCAGGCTGCTTCTATGCGCTCAGCATTATTCATGCCTACGATGGACATCGCTGGAGAATCGAAGAGCCTAGTACAAAACAAGGCCAAACCTATAATTTCTCTTCGGACTTCCTTCGGACGCCTTCATATCGACTCGTTCTTCGTACCTATCTTCCAACCTCGATGCTCTCCAAGGACACTATTCTCTTCAAAATTTCGCGTGAGCATCACCGTTGGCCTAGATCGCTGTATGAGGCTCCGCCTGCAAGCATTAAATCATCGATCGCTTGAATCGAAGCCTCTCTCGTGGAAGCAGAGATGTCCGGCGACGCAGCGGATTCGGTGCACTACGGGAATCTCTTGGCTCTTGAATTCCCGCCGGATTGCTCGGGTGCCTGAAACAGGGTACAATCACCGATGCTAGTCCTCCGGAGCAAGCAGACCGTGAATCTACAATTGCGCAATTCCGACTGGCAGTCTGGCAGAAGATCCATGCGGAATTGCAAGGGTACTTCAGGGAACTTCAAGCAATGGCCCTAATGCCAAATGGCTGGCTGTCGTTCGCAAGCATGTGAAATCAAGATGGTCAACTGATCTACAGGATGCGGCCCAATGCGACGTCCCTGGTCCGACCCAAATGGGCTTGTGACTTCTTTCCCTCCCCCATCATGCTGGGTCCAGGTGTAGTCTATCTCAGCTCGAACGCCTTTCTGCTGTCTCTCCCCGCTGTCTGCACTGTTGCTGCCGCTCGTGTGCTCACTGCAACGCTTGACATTGCCGTCCCAACATGGCTCGTGATCACTCTCTCTGTCGCCAGTCTTCCTTTGTGTACCGCTCTTAGCATCACCCTGCGGTCCTTCAAGCACCGTAGGGAGGCTGCAGCGCTCGGTGCCCGTCTCCCTCCGATTTCCACTCCTGGCAAATGGCCCGGAAATCTCGACCTCCTAATCCAGATGCAGAACCACTGGAAGAACGGCTACCCCGGTACGTGCTTTGATCCCTCTGATACTTTTAACTGACTGCGCTCCAGGCGACGGACTCCTGGATGTTCTGAACGAGGTTGGCCCGGTGACCAACCTGCGCGCGCTATGGGACGATACAATCTTCACCATCTCTCCGGAACATATCAAAATTATATTGGCTACGGACTTCAATAACTATGTCAAGGGTCAGTCCTCTATATATGACCTCTGCGTCCATATAAGTAACTCGTTTCTAGGTGAAAAATTTCAATACGGGATGAGCGCAGTCCTCGGTGTTAGTGTTCTCCGTCCATCCTCGTCCTCGTCTCTGCCTCACAGCCCACAAAAAAGACCGGTGTCTTCAATTCCGACGGCGACATGTGGAAATTTCACCGTTCAATGACTCGTCCCTTTTTCAGCCGCGATCGGATCAGCCATTTCGAGATATTCGACCGACATGCGGACGTTTTCATCCAGTTGCTAAAGACCCGCATGAGCACCGGATACGCTGTCGACTTTCAGGTTCGAGCGTCTGCTCATTTCCTATGCCTTGACTGATCGATCACCTAGGATCTGGTGGGCCGCTTCACTATGGACTCGGCCACGGAGTTCCTCTTCGGTTCCTGCGTGAACAGCCTTCACGAGAGCCTGCCGTTCCCGCACAATGCCTCGTCCGTGACGCCCGCGTCCGACTCGGCGCGCACCCAGGTCGCGATCACCTTCTCCGGCGCGTTCAATGAGTCGATGAAGAGCATCACGAACCGCGTGCGCATCGGGTGGGCGTGGCCGCTTGTCGAAATGTGGACGGACAATACTGTGGAACCCATGAAGGTTGTGAGCGCGTACCTCGACCCGATCATTCATGAGGCTATCGAGAAGAAGAAGCTTGCGGATTCGCTTCGGGACAAGCTCGAGAAGGCGGATGGCGAGGCGGAGGAGGGCGAGACACTGCTCGATGAGCTGCTCAATCTTACCTCAGGTTGGTTCAGATATCACAGCGTGACTTCGATGCTGACGAACCACCAGACCCTAAAGTTCTGAAGGACGAAACGTTTGTCTCTCTTTCCAGAACATCGGTCTCTGCTGATGCTACCTACTCATCCTCAGCCTCAATATCCTCCTAGGTTTGCTGCAGCTCATGGGTATCTGGCCAATCTTAATTCGCATCTCCAGCTGGTAAGGACACTACACAGTGGACGACAACCGTAATCGTGTACTTGTGAGCTTTTCACGATGTTCTTCTCCTCCCATTCCTCAATTCTGGGAAGCTTGGCGATGTACCCGAAGGTGAACGCGCGCCTGCGTGAAGAAGTCCTTCAGCACGTTGGCCCGAGTCGCAGGTGCACCTATGATGACATCAGGGACATGAAGTATCTCCGTGCCGTGATCAACGGTATGTGGCGCCCTCTTTCAGTCTTCTTGATCTCATCTGGGTTGCAGAGGCAATGCGACTTTTTCCCTCAGTGTAACTGCTCCCTGCTCCATATCAAGCTTGGCTGACATCTCCGCCGCAGTCCATTCAACATCAGGTATCTCCTTCGACAACTCTTGCACCTCATTCTGCTCTGAAGACGCGCCCATAGGCAAAGCGTCAACGCGACCACATGGCCCTCGCCCACCCCCGGCGAGAAGCCCATCTACATCCCCGCCAACACACAGTAAGCTCGTCGCTTTCGCAATTCCAACCTGTCCCTCATCTGTAGGCTCCTGTACTCGGTGTTCATGATGCACCGGCGCAAGGAACTGTGGGGTCCTGACGCGGAGGAGTTTGACCCCGACCGCTGGCTCGACGAGCGCCTCAAGTCGACCCTCCTCAACGATGCATTCATGTTCCTCCCGTGCGTCGGATCGGGACGTGATTCTCGACTTGGAGTTGACTAACAATCATGCATAGATTCAATGCGGGGCCCCGCATCTGCCTCGGGCAGCAGTTCGCGTACAACGAGATGTCATTTATCCTCATCCGGCTGCTGCAGAACTTCTCGTCGTTCACGCTCGATGCCGAGGCGTTCCTTCCCGAAGCACGCCCTCCGCCGGAGTGGGCGCTGTGCGAGGGACGCAAGGCGTGGGATCGGTTCCGCCCGAAAATGCATTTGACCATGTATGCCCAGGTAAGACGTCCGCTGGCCCTGTGTTGTCACGGTGCTGACGCTCCTATATAGGATGGAATGTGGCTCAAGATGACGGAGGCGGAAAATCAGTAAGTAAGTGTTCAGACCGAATCTGGCAAATATCCTTGGATGTTGTATCCTATTCTGCTCTTGATGGATTTCGTGCATGTACGATAGCGACGTATTGGTTGGCGCGAGGCTCGAATATTAACCAGCTGTTTGAGTTCAGTTCAAGATTCTTTCTGTGTATCGAGCGCTGTATATTGCCATTTGGGAAAGGTCATGGAGGTGAAGATTCGTGGATGGCAGGGGACCTTGCTTCAACTGTAAGTAAAGTGTATGTACAATACCTGGCGCGAGGCTCAAAATGATTGACCTGTTTAGATTCAGTCAACGACGCTAGGGCCGCGGCTTTCTCTTGGCCACTGCACTCGATGAAGTGCAATTGTGAGAAAAATTCACGCTAGCCCAAGGTAGGACATGATAGATACACATGACAAGTGATATACATACGAGAAGATGGAATGTGAGAAGAACACAGCAAGTAACCAGTCCAAAAGATGCGCTGAAAAGGAATGTTGCACTGAAGCACAGATAGAGCCCGTCTAGACAGCCGCCGCAGCCGAGACGGGGCGCGATTGGTTGCGCTCAACGTACTGATCGCCCTGGCCCGGTGCGGTGGGGACCCACTGACCGTGGAGCGGCTCGAGCAGCGCACCGTTAGCGAGAATGAATGTGAGGCTGACAGCAAAGTTGAACGAGACGAGGAGCCAGCAGAGCCACGCGAAGGCGACGATGGCGGAGAGCACGCGGCACGGCTCGAACTCTTGGCAGAAGCCGAGGCTGCCCCACATCGTCTGGGAGGGCGGGGATCAGCGGGATCAGACTGCGCGAATCCGGACTACTGCATACGGTTGCGATGGCGGTGCCGACGATCCAGAACATCCAGATGATGAACAGGCCGACGAGCTCGCCGCGGAATGTGGAGACGAGGTTGTTCTCCACGCGCCGGTAGATGGTGAAAATGCTAGCGCAGAAGAGCTCAAGGCAGTGAAACACGATGCATTGGGGACATACACATAGCCCGCCCACGCCATGGACATCATGGACGTAACCAGCAACTCGACGATGTCCGGGTCTGAGGAATGTTAGGAAAGTGCTGCCAGTGGACTGCAGAGGTCAGTCGCACCATAGAAATCTCGTCCTGCAGCGTTGCATTCAATCAACCGGCGAACGAAGAGATGAGCACACGAGCTCGTACCGCGGTTCAAAGGATCTCCACGCGGGAGGTGATTCGTATAATTGATCCTTCCAATGGTAAGGCCAAACACGATGAGCGAGAACAGAGCCTGTGCGAGTCTCAGCGTCAGACGCAGTCGAGAGCGTCGGTGCACACCAAAATTGCGTAGGACGCGCTGCGAAGGGTGGGGAGGTCAAACGCCATAGCGGCTCGCGATCAACGCAGGGAGAGAAAGGGAATCGGGGCTGCGGCCGGGTAGCCTGGTAATTAACTGGGCATGAGGTCGGCGTAGCAACATTACAATAATACCGGTCAGAGCAAACAACAATTGCCACTGGAAAAATGGATCTCGAGATGGCAGCAATTGTTGGGAAGATGACACTGACAGCACCAGCCGTTAACGTGCGGGGGCATCACTGGGCATCAATGTTTCCGAAAAGTCACAGAACAGAGACCTTCTCCTCCTCCCTCCTCACTCTCCCACCATGGCTCCCGCATGGCAGAGGAATCCCCGCTACATCGTCTTCATCCTCGTCGCCCTCGCCACCACCTTCTACCTCCTCGCCCCGGCCGACGTCGACGCGCCCCTCCGACCCTCGTTCTACCCAGACTCCGACCTTCCTAACCGTGTAGCGCGCTCCGACCGCATCTACAACAAGCTCCTTCTTGACCGCAAGGACCTCATCAAGAAGTTCGGCCCCACTCCCAACGACGTTGCCCTGTGAGTGCTGAGTGCGCCGGTCTGCCTCGCGTCACTTGCTAAACCCACCAGGTTCCCGCCCAACAAGGATCCCTGGCCCGCATACACCGTCTGTGAGGCGCGCGCTGTCCCCGATACTCCTCTGCTGACTCCCCGGCGCAGGGGACTTCTTCCCGGCAGCGTACAACTGCCCCCACGAGGTCCAGCGCCTCGGCGCGCTCGGCGACGGCGGCAAGTGGGTCTGCGGCATCACGCGCGTCGAGACCAAGCCCGACTGCATCGTCTACTCCTTCGGCATCAACTACGAGTCGTCCTTCGAGGCCGAGATCCTCGCCAACACGGAGCACTGCCAGATATGGGGCTATGACTTTTCCGTCAACGCGTTTGGCCCGCAGATCCCGCGCGCGCAGGCGCCCCGCACGCACTTCCGTCCGTATGGGCTCGCGGGCGCGGACAAGCATGGCCCGGACGACAATCCGAAGATGTACACGCTCGAGAGCTTGATGAAGATGAACGGTACGCCGTTTCGTCGTTTCTCCTTCGTTTCAACGCTGAGCGCATACAGGCCACACACACATCGACATCCTCAAGGTCGACATCGAGCGCTGGGAGTTTGAGACGCTCACCACGCTCATCAAGCCGTACATCGCGTCCAACAAGCCGCTGCCCTTCGGCCAGCTCCAGCTCGAGATCCACATCTGGAACCTCTCGTTCGCGGAGTACCTCACCTGGTGGGAGACCCTCGAGACCGCCGGCCTCCGCCCCTTTTGGACCGAGGTACATTCTACACTACACCGTTCTTCGATCTCCCCCCTGACCCGCCTCCCTAGCCCAACCTGGTATACCAAAACTACAACCGCGACGGCACGTCCGACCTTGCCGAGGTGCGTCCCGGTCCCCACCGTGTCCGAGTCAATACTGACCGTCCCCTTTTCTCCATAGTACTCGTTCCTCAACATCAAGGGCGACAACATCTTCATCAAAGACCCGACGCGGCGCCTCCCCTCGGACGGCGAGTACGGCCGCCACGCCCCTGGGCCCACACCCTAACCCTAAAATTACCGGAGTACACATAACTTAAGTTTAAATGGTACAATATACCTCGCCTTTCTAACAACGGACGTCGCTCCCCTCTCCTGAATGTGTTTCGTTCATCTCAGGTACTGCAGACCGTTCCTTCGCGGTGTCTCCGAAATCCATACACCGATTGGATAAAATGACTTGGCCGCCGCGAGGATCGTGTCCGCCGCGTTCTTCGCAACGCTCAAAGCGGTCTGCGGGGAAGCTAGCATAGAGAGCGACCCACATGAAGTGCTCCCGCGGAAGCGACGGCAATATTCGTCCGCCGTCTGCTGCTGCGCAAAGCTGAGACCGAGCGGAGGAAGACTCACCCAGTGCTGAAACCGGGATTCAAGGGCATCTCGTGGATGTTTCGCTTAGACTCGTGTTGACCACCGCGCTCTGTAAGTTATAGTGTAAGTATGGCTGGTGCAACGAACGGCGCGGCCGCACGAAACTTCTGCGCCGTTGGGAGCAAACGTACCATTTGTATGCACGAGGCGGCCCCCCCAAATCGGCGGTCGGGTGGCCTGCACGTCAGTGAGGGACGGTCTGTGTCCAATAAATATCATACATACTCGCGTCCCGATTTGACGGTATAAAAGAATCGTTGACGATCAAGACGGGACCATTTTCCAGCAAAAAAACAGTACGATTGATATTGATTGCGGGGCGGTTCGGGACGGGCAGTGGTGCCGCCGCCAACAACGACATTATACATACCTGTACCAGGCTTCGATGGGGGGATCCGTGCTGAAAGTAGCCCAGGCTTGAAACAGTTTTCGAAAGTGAATTCTCATCCTTTCTGATGCGCCTCGGACTCGGAGCACACGGTTTCTATACTGCACCAACCTACCCTCGCGCCGCCAACCACCACGCAGTCGTGTTGACGGGATATCTCCAGCGCAAGGCCGTTCTCAAGAGGACATACACACTGCCAAGCATTTGAGAACGACAGCTGCTTCCTGGAAGTTTGCTGGAAGTATTAGAGAAGTCCCTGTGATACGCGAACACTGGGGAAGATTGCGGTTTGCCCTCGTCGAGTGGGCCCCATGATTTGACTTGGAGCCTTGGTGAGGATGAAAAGGACTAGCTAGGGTCACAGTAAAAGCTATGAAGACAAGACGTGCAGAGAGTCAGATATTGGCCGCCACCACATTGTTTGCCAGTATAGAATGAGAAATAGAGAGGCGAGTGAGTGTCCGAGCTTCCTGTGAGTCTGTAGATGTGTCCATTAACCTATTACTTACATATTACAGATGATCCATATCCGGGCGCAAACAGGCAAGTCCTAATGACTTCGGCCAGCCAACCATTGGAGGACAATGTCAAGGTTGTGCTGGCTTTTCATCGAACACTGAAGCAGGGTCGATCAAGCGATACAGAAGCGAGAGTGATGACGTTACGAACCGAATAGCACTAGAGACATTGACAGATCTTAGCAGAGAAAACGAGCGGCTGGAAGCTGGAGATTCCTCACCGAGACAGGCCTATCTGTAATTTTGTCCAGTTGTCTGTTGGTCCTCGTAATTAATAGTAGCAAAATGAGGATATGAAAGATTACGAACAGGTCGCGAATAAGGTCTTTGACAGGCACATGCCCGTCGAGATCGTTCTTGTTTCCAAGCTAAGAGAGGTCTAGTCAAACGCAGTGAAGGGTTTCGAAGCGACTGACAAGGAGTAGCGGGACACCAGTTAGTGCCGGCTGACCCAGAAGCTGATGCAATTCAAAACGAGCGGTGTTAAATTTCTCGGGCTATGGAGAGCATTAAAACCGCCGCGCAGTAGAAGAGTTTGGACGTACGTCTGCAGAGTCGAGGATAAACCTGAACAGATGTCAGCGAGGAACATGGAGATCTCGGTGTCCAGGCGCGCTCACACGATCGCATCCACCCCATGGCAGTATCTTTCCCACATGGAACGGAATTTGGGTTGTCCTGCGGAGGCCAAGTCAGTAAGGCAGGTGTAGGGATACAAGAACGCGCAGACCAGCAACATCCCATATTTTGAGGGTCACATTTCCCTTTCGGACCTACATGTGCACTCATAATTGGACGCAGGGCAAAAGGAGGGGGTCGCTCACTTTCCGGAATATGAAGCCTACTGTGGGAACGACATCCTCACTCCACTGAAATGGTGTCAACGGGATCCAAGACGTCGAGGGTGTGATTAACCTGGCCCGAACCGATGACGTTCACGAAGGATGTTTTGCCCGATGCCTGACGCGGACGTAAGGTCGAGCTTGCCAATGAGGCAAATGCAACGACATACTTGAAGACCAACAATTGCTGGAAAGCCCAATAATCAGTATTGGGGAGGTCCAGATTTGGCAAGAACGCACCTATTTCTGCGGTTTTGGAGAAGAAGAAGCTGCATGTTGGAATGAGAGGTACTGCTGGGGGACCAGGTCTACACTCGCCCGCTAATCCACGACAAGAACGTTGAAAAGAAGCCCGCCATCTGGCGTGCAGGTCGCGGGACAAGGTGAGAATGGATTCGGCTCGAATTCGGCTACGCCGACGTCAAGCTTGACACGGTGACGGCACACGTGATTATGTGACCCGAATTTTAGGGTTAACCTAATTTTTGTTTCCTGCCACCACTGGTGTATTGTCGCGTTCAATGAAGCGGGGTGTCTGGAATGCGGGCTCATGCATCTCGGCAACCAGAACACGGGCCTCACAGTGTGCTGCGGAGTACTCCACTGCGGCCCCGCGTCAAAAGCCTATAAAGCCTGGTGTTACGCTCTCTGAAAGACTCAAATGGAAAACAGAATCTGCTTCCAGGCCAGCCCTATCTTGGTCCGAAGAAGCAATAACTCGCACACATGCAAAAACGGGCCAGCTTCTCCGGACTCTGAAGGATTCCGTTATGCCTGTTGCACCAATTTACGGAGTGGAGGGTCAGGCTGGCAATGCGCCGTCTGACTGGAAGCCTGAGGAATGGAAGGATGACTGGGGCTCTGACGGCGAGTCCCGACCCGTTTTTTTTTGTTATAGGTGGACCTAACCTAACGCGGCTAGCATTGGCACCGTCAGAAAAGCGGCCACCTCCGCCGCACATTGCTGGTCGTCATGCGAAGGAGTCTCCGAAGCCAAATAAAACGCCCTCTTCACAAAAGCGATCTCCAATCGCGTATACACGGAAAATCGAGGGGCTCATCGAACCGTCGGACACACCGACCCTGCAAGGTGAATAACATGATAGGGCTTGTATCGTCCATCCGTGACCTTCTCTAGATCTTCGCCCAACCTCGGAGCATAAGCCCATCGCCACTCTCGAGCACGGACTGGAACGCGTTTTGTTCAAGTTAGTCAAAGTCACGTTGCTACCAAAACATCGATGATCCGAACCTTGCCTTTAGTCCCGGAGTTCACTGGCTACAAGACCCTAGATCCCGAGTGTACAATTTTCCACCACACTTGGAAAATATCCCACCAGTGACGGATTTCGCCTTTGAGCGACTGCCCGGATTTATCAAGAGTTCACGAGACGAGGTTCAATTTCTCCTTTAATTCAGGATATGATTCTTAGTGTTTCATCCAGGACTTGAGATCTCTAGCAGAGCGCCAAAACCGCATGTTTGCGGGGTCGACCTCCTCCCTTTCAGGAATGCTCAGCCATTGTTACTTCCTCATTTCCGAACACAAGCCAGTTGATATCACGCCTTTGAGCCAATTTTTCCGGAATGAAGTAAGTGTATCCAGTCGATTTTTCTTCGATGATACATTCTCGTTTATAGGATAAAAACTTTACTCCCGGTCAACGGATGCCGACTTCTGTAGTGTTCAACTACCAGAATAGTATCTACTCCATTGACTCGGATTCAGAGGATTCTTCGAAAAACGTCTTGACTTGGCTGGTTTGTAATTCTTTGCCCGCAGTCACCTCTCTCATACTCTGTATGAAGGGGACACTACTAGAAAAATTCGTGACCATGTCACAGGAGGAATTTGGGACATATCTACGCTCTACGTCGGCTTCGGATATTGTCGCAGAAGAAGACCCGATGAGGGAGGCCTATCGATATGCCAAGGCAAGCCCCCGTCCATGACTTAACATGTCCTGTCCTAACTGGGTCTCCAGTCGGAAAAGTTCGTTATGCGTTCGCAACTTGACTGTGTCGACAGGCGGCTGCCGGGGACGGGGGTGTTTGACATCAAGACGCGTGCTTGCCTGCCAATTCGTATGGATATCATGAACTGGGAGGTCAGTAGTCCGATGTGCACCTTTGCCCGTTGTAATATCGTCGCCAACAGGAGAACTCCGGATACCTTATCAAATCAGCCCATGGTCTTGTAGAGAGCTTCGAAAGGGAATACTATGATCTCATTCGGTCTGCTTTCCTGAAATACGGGTGTGTCCATTCAAGATTTTGGATACTCGTCGATTGACGTCGCCTCTAGATTCCAAGTGCGGATTGGAAATATGGACGGAGTCATCGTCGCCTACCACAATACCGCCAAAATGTTTGGTTTTCAGTATGTCTCCCTGCAGGAGATGGATGAGAGGCTGTTCGGATCAGAGCCAGGAGCGGGAGACCGTGTTTTCCACAAATGCGTGTCGCTGATGGAGTGCATCTCGTCAGAAATTATCCAATGCTTTCCAAACCAGGTAAATGGTTTCCTTGAGCTTTTTGCGTGCACCGATACCTGACTCCCCCAGACCCTTAAATGCACTTTCGAATGCGAAGAGGGCTCCAAAGAACTCAATGTTTGGGTTGAGCCAGCGGACTGGACAGACAAATTAACAGAACCGCCTATGAAGCAGCTCTGCATCCGTACGCAGAGCTTCCTAGACGAGTCTCCGGTCAATGGCGCCCGCGCCATCAACTCGGCACCAACGGTACCATGTAAGTCAATTTGGTACTTTCAACCGGGGGGTACTAGACTGCAACTATAGGGACGCTTCACTGGTCTCTCTCCCATTTGTCGGATGACCAGGAAGAAATCCGAAAGAACTGGGCTAAGTGCATGGATCGCAAGTTCCGCGCTTACAGTCTTCCTACCGGCGTCAGCTTCGAGGATCTTCCCCAGTTCTGGAACGACTTGAACTTTGGAAGCCCCAAATCGACGGATGCTGAGACTGCTGATAAACTCCAGCTGGCCGCCGATTTCGACTACACGAAATTCCGTAGGCCGGATGAACGCATTCAGACGCTGAGGGATCTTGCGCGCTCTGGGCGGGAACTCTCTATGATGCTGCAGGAGGCGGAGGCCGGAAAGAAGAAGATCGTGTTGGGAGAGCCGTATGACATCTCGGACGTCGAGATTGAGTCGTACCGGACAGAGGAAGATCGCGATATTGAGGGCGATTCTAAACCCGTGGCTGGCGTCTCTGGCCAAACCGAACCACTAGAGTCCGAGAAGAACTTGACAATTGGACGATCTGCCGAGGATTGAGCTACTCACACTGCTTTCTCATATGCCCGGCTCCATCTGTCACGGATATAGCTGCTGACGGTGGATCGAAACTCTCGACACAATATATCCATCGGTGGAATGAGGATCCTCAACGAAGAGAGGTATGTAGCCTCGGAAGTTAATCTAAGTCATCTCATTGTAGTTTAATGCAACTGTATCATTTACTCACTCCATCTCGTTAAAAAACGAACCTTGGACCTCAGCTATAGACCACTTTGGAACGAGAGATGGTGTTTGGCTTCGTCGCGATATCATAACACGACAGTGTTCCCTCAAGCCATGACTTCTCGTAGTTCAACACAAATTGCGCCCACAATAACTGCGAGCTCCCTTGTCCCTCCTAATCTCGTTGCACTCGCAGACCCTCCCGTTCGCCAAATAGATGGTGCTGTGATGGACTACTTCCTCATAGAGCTAGTCAACACCCTGCGCGCCTCCGCAGCCGTCGCCACCGAGCGATCTAAGAAAATTGAGGCAGAGATGGTGGAGGCGGGGCTCATACCTCCTCCCGCTGCACCCCCAGCCCACCCGTTGAAGAAGGAAGCGGCTTCGGCTCGGGACTCTGTGACGAGCCTCAACTCGCGGGCGAGCACTGGTGGGCGGATGTCCTCTGCAGACGAAGCGGAGGAAGCTGTGCGCTCGCGTCTGGAGGCTATTGGCCTGCATGTTGGCGCGAACTTCACCGAACGGTGAATTTGTTCTGAGGCCTCGTTTACTGCGCGCGTTCTGAATGCCCATAGACTATGTCGCGACCGACCGTTATTTGGCGAGACGCTCGATGCGATCAAGTTCATTTGCAAGGATATCTGGGCTGCATGCTGGGATAAGCAGGTCGACAATCTGCGCACGAACCATAGGGTGAGATGACTTTTATCCCACAGTGTCGCTCTGACGAAAAGTCCTAGGGTGTTTATGTCCTCCAAGATAACTCGTTCAAACCTGTCTCGCGTATATCTTCTTGGGAGGGTCGAGCTGACGCAATAAAGCGGGCGAAATTGGTGCGCCCCGAATCAAGTATTCCAGCATGCTAAGATTCACCGGACGCAGTACGCCGCCATGCCCGCTGGCATCATTCGTGGCGCCCTCTCGCGTCTTGGGTTTCAGACGACTGTGTCCCCTGAAATTACATCGTTACCACAATGTAAGTGCACCTCATACACCGTGACTTCGCTTTGAATGGACCATCATAAGGTACATTCCAAGTAAAAATGCCAAAGGGGACATAAACCACCGTCCCACCCTTGTACAACACTCCTTCTCCTGCTCTATTCTTGATGCAATCCAAACGCAGCTGCTCAGTTTCGACACCGATTTTTTTTCCATCCGTTGAAACTCATAAAGATACAACATATTATATTCCAGGTACACAATAAATGCGAATAAGTTAGTAGTGCAAATCAATCGGACAGATGCGGAGTGCGTTATCCGGCAACGGCAAAGCTCAAGCCAGCCCTGGAATTTCCTCCCCAAGATCCATGGTATGCACGCTATCGTCAGCAAGCTTCGCCGACTTCGTGACTGGAGGCGTAGACGGAGGCGATAACATATCGCGCTTGATACCGGCCGCCACGTTCGATGCCACGGCAGGGGCGGCTGGAGGAGGAGCGGTAGCAACTGCTGTTGGCTCTGCGAACAGGCACTGGCCGTTCGTATCGGTACCTGGCCCCGTAGCCAGCGCATGAACAAGGAGGGGGGAATCATGCAGGGCGTGCGTGCTGTAGATGCATCGCTGATCCAGCTGTGCGTCCGCCTGGATGAACTGCACGACCGCATCGTCCTCAGCGCCCGGCTGGAGCCACAACGCGAAGATGCCCAAATTCTTCGCTTGCTGCATGATATCAAGCGTAGCCTTCAAGTGTGTTCAGTTGCTTTCAAATTACGGTGTAATGGTGTCTACCTTGGGCGGGACAACAACAGAGACACTCGTGTGTGTTGGGTCAGGCAACTCCGACAATGCCTTCATGCATTTCAGATTCTGGATCTCGGTAGCCTTAAGATTGATGGGAACGACGTCCTTCCCCTTCTGATGGTCCACTAGCCATTTAAGAGCCTGCACAACGTTCAGCGTACGCCACACTGTCTGCACGGTTGATGCTTGCCTTCGATCCATTCTTTTTCGTGTCGTTGGACGCCCCTACAACTGCGAAATGTGGCGCAGAAAGAAAGCGCGCTTTCTTCTGGTCGAAGACGGTATCATTCTTTTTGTTCGCAATGACGGTTCTGGCGATACTCTTGACTGATGCATCTTCAGTCGTCGGCTCATCCGCAAACAAACATTGTGGAGGCGTTTTCTCCGGCGTGTCGTCCAGAGGTACCATGCCGTTAGCAACCTTGGGAAGGCTGGTCGCGTCCGTAAACAAACATTGTGGAGGCGTATCCGACGTGTCATCCGAAGATACCATGTTGTTAGCAACCTTGGGAAGGTTGGTCGACGTCGACAAAGGATCGGGCTTGGAGCGAGTTCGAGACGGAGCGTGCTGCAGAGCGTGCGTGCTGTAAATGCATCGCGCATCCAGCTGCGCGTCAGACTGGATGAAGTCAACGACCGCATCGTCTTCTGCGCCCGGCTGGAGCCACAAGGAGAAGATCCCTAGCGTTTTCGCCTGTTGGAGGATCTCGAGGGTAGTCTGGACATCGAAAACTGGTTACTATGCATCGACAGAACTGGAATAAGCGTGATACGAACTTCGGGGTGGACGACAATGGAAACACTTGTGTGTGTTGGGTCTGGCAGCTCAGACAGCGCTTTTACACATTTTAGTCCCTGAATCTCGGAGGCCTTGAGATTGACGGGAGTCACGTCCTTGTGTTGCTCAACCAGCCACTTGAGAGCCTATTCACGGATGAGTATATAGCATCACGATTCCAGAAATAGACCGTACTTTGTAACCATTTTTAGCGGGATTGGTGGAGGCCCCTACAACCGCAAAATAAGGCGCAGAGAGAAAGCGCTCTTTTTTCTGGTTGACAATGGCGAGCTTGGAGGTCATTTCTGAATAGGTTGTTATTTTAAAGGTAAAGGGTGAAGAAGGGCTGGGGAAGCTTATTGAGTTGACCAAAAACGCAAAATTTACGCCCGTTAAATACGGCCAGAAATGGTGCGCACAGCCCAATGACTCGCAGCGCCTTGTGCGCTCCCGCGTTCGAGGTAGTTCCGTCAGAACACACAGCTTTGCCATTCGTTCAACAAAGAGAAAAGAAAAATCGATGCAGATCTTTGCCTGATACGTTTGATCAATTGAGCTTGGCACGGACATTGATCTTTGTTTTTCTCGTGCCTGGCAAGTTCCTGGTACTAACCGAATACTTTACGACTTAAGCGAGCTCAAGCGATAAGCTGTAGCGCACGCCGCAAAGTTGGGGTAATCCGAGGCGGCCTTGAATTTGGGAGAAGCGGGGACCGGGTAGAAAGCGCTTCAAGTTCACACTAAGACAATCACCCCTCGATGGCTGTCGAGACACCGTTGTTTGAGTAGCGGTAAGGTTCCATGAAGAGCGCCCAAGAATCAAGTCGCCGTCCGGCCCGCAACGTTGCAACACAGCTTTCGGACAACTTTTCGGAGGCAAGTTGCCTCCGCGTCGGGCGGCTGGACACGTGTCTAGAATTTATTGTGCAAAGGTACAGAAAACAGCAAGTGTTTCGATGAAGTCGACAACGGAGGTCGGCTGGGGACGGCGATTCACCAGCTCCATGCCAGTACAGCTTTCTCGATAGATTATTATGCAGTCGCCCGTCTGTGGGAGCTTGACGTGAATGTATATACAAATTTTCCGACGGACCACAGCTGTACTTGGGAAATGGTTGGGAAATGGAGGCCAATAAATTTGGAGTGTCGAGGTCGCGTCGATGTTAAGGGCAACGATCGGGGATGAAAAATGAAGATGCAAATCCGGTGTTAAACCCCGAACAAAACAGTGATCTCCTGAGGCGATCCGTAACTGCAGATGCAACAAGTATTGAAGATTGGGCTTATTTTGGGCGGGGACGGTTGGGGTCGGGTACCACAGGGTATCACTGATACTAGGTTATATCTGCAAAGCTGTACAACGTTTAGCATCCGTATCATCGAAGCAAGCCTCACCGAAGTTCCATGGCGAACTTGTTCGGTGACGTCTTCATAGCCTTCCTGTCGCCGGCCGAGCGCAAGTGATACCACGGAAATATTCACCGACAAGAGAGTCTATGTAGGTGAGTCCAGCGAGAATAATGACCTCGTATATTATAACGAACCTAAGGTACCTGTCAGGTATTTGCAAGCTGTTCACCTTCCTCCGTAGATGGCGCGGGTGTACTAGTACAGGAATATATCAGAGTGCTCGCACCATACTTAGATCCAGAACAAGGAACACAACCTTTTTCCAACAGCCCCCGTACGCTTCGCGAACGCTTCGGGCTCAAATCATCATGCTTCATGATTACTACACCTGCCTGGAACATGATTTGGTTTGACGACGCACGTACAACGGTACATGGATCGCGAATGCTGCTCGAGTTAGGATATAGGCCTTCCTACTGGGGCGCCAGAAAATGAACAACGTACCAAAGCAAGCGAGAGGTTGCATATGGCGCCAAGACAGGTCAAGACAACGTCAAGATGGGAATTTACGTCTAGGAAGGATTCTTGGCCGTGACGGTACATCGAAGGCTGGCATGCACCCTGAGTTACGCCGACAAAGATTCAGAGGACAACACACCTTTGAACAAGATGATTAAGCATCAACGCGGTGGTATAAACGCGACGGGCAGGTCACGTTACCGCGTCAAATGGAAGAATGTTAAGCGCGGCAATGGTGTCTTGAGTTTGAAAGCTGTTGTGTTGGAGACCCGAGGCCTGTCTGAAAAATAACAACCGCTCCACATTACGACTTCTTCTACAGCTACGCGACAGGCAAGAAACTCCTCCTATAGATCAGGCACTAGCGCGACATTTACTTGTCGACCTCGATGCCAGAATCGCTCGCCGTGGTGTCGGTGAACACAGGGCGCATCTTGGCAAGCCCATATGCATTTTTGTAGAAAACAATGTCACCCTCGTCTTCAACGAACTGTACCAGGATGTCAATTCTTGGCAGTCGAAAACGGGAGCGGAAGTCAGGTACCTTACACTCCTTGTACACACGATACATCTCGGCCCAGCCGCCGGGCGCACCATCCAAGCGAATGCCGGTGGGCACGAGGACTTTGCGCAGAGCGGCGCTAGCCTCCCATCTGAACGGCTATTAACGATAACGCCGCGACGTGATGGAAAGAAATCTCACGCGTTGTAGTGGGGAATTTTGCTGCAAACGTGATGCAGGATGTGGGTCTCTGAGATGCCAAGCCTGCCGACAGTCAGGTCGTGCGCGACAAAGAATAGAACAAAGGGACGAACGTGGCGTGGGCACCGATCCAGCCCATGACGGGACCCAGGTCACCCAGAAGGTTGCGATCTAGGGTCGCGAGCGCACCGCGGGGGAAGGTGAACTCAGGAGCACGGTAGTGGGGCAGGAGGGGATCGGTGTGCTGTAGGAACGTGATCAAGACGAGCCAGTGGTTCACCCTGACCATGATTTTAGCGAATTGACTATAGGCAGATAGAATATGGCCGACCAGAGATAGGGAACGCCGTACACACGGAGAACGGTCGCGAGACCGTAAGTGTATACAGAGGCCGTCAATGCAGCGAGCCACAAGAAGATGCCGACATCAGAAAGGATAATTTGGCTGCGGTGATGAGGCGCAAACATGATGGAACCGGGCGCGAAGTCTGAAATCTTCATGTGAAGAAGATTCGTTGTAAATAGACGAGCACGTACGATTGGTGCCTGCAGGGTAGCGCCTCTGACCGGCCGCATTAAGCGCCAGGTAAAGAGGCCAACCGAGAATCTAGAACGACAATTGAGTGTAAATCATCAGAAGCAAAAAACGATATACCAAGTACGACATGAATCCGTACGTCGCGCCGATAGGAGAGTCACCGAGAGCCTCCCAGAGTTCCTTCTTCACTTCCTCAGAGACACTGGCTCCGAGAGGGTCCTCGCGCTTGGGGTCCAAGGGCTTGAGGCCCATTTCCGAGCGAGTGGGGGGCACGAAAACTTGGTCCTGGGTCATATGCCCGGTGGAAGCATGATGCTTGGCATGGGTGATGCGCCAAGAGTGGTACGGAACGCCGAGGCTACAGTACGTCAGATCATGCGCCGTACACGGTAGACCGAATACTTACGCAGAGTGAAGGATCCAGCCAACGGTGTTGTTGATAGTCTTGGACTCGGAGAAAGCCTGAAGAGGGGGTAAGGATCGCCGTAGTTGAGTGACCAGGGAACATGCCTGGTGCCCGGCTTCATGGGCAACGACCCAGAGCCCAGTCGCGAAGAGTCCAGCCCAAAAGCCGTAGAGAGCCCAGACAGAGAAGCGGGCGAAGGGGAAGAGAGCGGGGTGGGGCAGAGAAAGTGTTTGCGGGTTAACAAGTGCATCCGCGTACGTCGCAACGTGATATAATGCGAGAATAACGAACATGTTCCAAAACCTACGCAATGAGACGGTTACTGCTGTATACAAAGAACAGACATACATGTAGGCCGACGACTTGAGAGCTGAGCGTTTGTGGCAATGGGCTCTGCCAAAGAGGGCTCAGAGGCGAGGGGTGCACCGGGAGAGGAAGGCATACGGGATGGCAGCAAGCAATTCCTTTACGCTGAGGTCCGGTACAGGATATTGAAGCAATTCCCGAGCGGGCTCTGCATGTTTTGGGGACATCTTGGTGGGACGCAAGGGGAGGCCCGGTCTATGGATTCTAAAGAGCTGAGGCCAACGCTGAGGCCGTCTAGAAAATCTAGGGGAGGGAGAGGAGACAAGCGAGTGGGGTTATTTACATTTCTTGGGGGGTCTCGATTGGGTCTCGGCATGATCTTTCGGCTTGGGGTACCGATTGACGCTCCGTTCAGGCGGACCAGACCGTCATGTACAATGTAGCGACCAAGTCGGACCATGTACATCTCGTACTTGATTACTGCATCCCCGGGCCTCTCCTTGCTCCGAACCTGCCGTGGAATATGCATTCAAGTTGGCCCAGTGCTTCGATCGTCGCAAGAATGCTACTCAATCGCGGCTGTCCGTCGATGGAGCTTGTCCTGACGACGTGGTAGCCCTCCGACCGCCTTCCAACCCAACAACGTCGTCTCGGGCATCTCCCCGGCTTTTTCTCAGTCTTCTCAGCCCCTCAAGCCCGACGACCTTACGGAGTAACTCGAGGAAGGCCCAGGACAACCCAGTCTCCGAGTGCTTACAGCTGTCCAAGTCGACGAGATGCATTGTGATATGGAGCAGGAGAGTGCTTGAGGCTCTTGAGGTGTGGGTGGGAAGTACGTTCTTTAAACTTCTTTCTGGCGTATTCAAGACTAGCGGGGTGCGCGAAGGTTAACCCGGAGTCCCACTGCGAAATTTCGAGTTCCATTAGCCACGTTCGTTTGGGCTGAGCAATTCGGGAATGATATCGAGGAACTGCTTCGTGAGCTCCGTGCTGGAAGAGGTCTCGCACGAATCGTAAGACACATTTGCTTGTATAGAGCTAAGTATGAGCACATAAAATTGCGAACATGGCTATACCATGAAAAAGCTGCATAACTACCTGTGGTCCGACGCCAAGGGGCCAATAGATCTGCGGGTTGAAGAAAATGGGCAACGGCTCTGTCCAGCAAGCAGCTTGCAAGGGCCCCGCATTACGTAACTCATTCGCAGGCACATCCCCGGGCCGGCCCGGCGCAACTTGGGCGGTAATGAGCAGCTTGCTCGACGTTTGCTCGACGTCACAAACCGGCTTGACTCCGCGAGCAAGATAACCGTGCGGAGCACGGGTACATGCTAGTGAATCATAACTTGAATATGACCTCAGATCTAGTCGAAGGTCTCGTTTCCTCTACAAAGGCCTCAATATCCGTTATCCTTGTCCTCGTTCGTATCCCCAAGCAAGGCTTTCAAGCCAAGTCCAAGTCTTCACCGCTCACAGGTATACGGCTATCTTCTCCGCAAGTTTGGCTTTCTTTCGCAAGATGGGGAGAGCGTAAGTGGACTCTATCTGTCTTGATTTCTGCAACTCAGCGGGCCAGTACATATAGAATATCAGTCGACTAGGCACCAAATTTCTACTTCCAGCGTTGCTCTTCACGGAGATCGGTGGGTGCGAGTCAAGTCCCTTGCTATACTCCTCTCATTTATTTCGTTCATCAGGTCCATTAGCAACTGCTAGCAATCTGAAAAACTGTGAGATACGCCGCATCACGGATCCGTGGGGTGAGACTGACATCCCAGAAAGATTGGCCCATTATCCCGCTTTCGTTGTTCTACCAATGTGTGGCCCTGATGGTGGCCTTAATCTCTCGCCTCGCTGGAATGCCACAGCACTAGTTTGTGCATAAGTTTCTGCTCATTTACTTTCTCATTCGAAACCACGCAGCGTTCCCATGTTCATTTTCAACAATGCATGTACTTCATTCTTTCGCCTTATATAGTTGCTGAGACTTCGTAGGTAACCTCCCTCCCTTTGTTGCTCATAAGCGCCTTGGCTGCCACTGGAGGACTGGATCCCTTAGTCACCGACGACAGGACCTTGGATAGCGTCGTAAAGGCAGGGCGAGTCTATATCCTCATCAACGCTCTCGTTGGAAATCTGACGCGGTTTGCCATGGGCCCTTGTACACTTCTTCCCTATCGATTCGTTCGATATCTAACTTACATTTCGACAGATTTAATGAAAGCTAACGCACCCCAGTCATCTAAAGCTTGGTTCCGCTCGTACCACGATCACGTCGAGGATGATTCGCTCCTTTCCGATTCAAACCAGGAAACAGGTCATATCGCATTACTCGACGAGGAGGATAGGGAGCCTCCTTCAATCAAACACAGGACGCTATCCAGCCTCAATCGTGCCAAAGAGTGGATCATCAACGCAATGAACCCTCCCCTGACCGGCGGTATCCTTGCTGTGGCCTTTGGGATGATACCGTGGTTCCACCGCGAGCTTTTCGGCCCAGGAGTTTTGTCACCGTATAATGACCTACACCTGCCTCGATGACTTTCGTCTCATCGTTTTTTGTTCAGGTTGTCTGACAGCCTAAATAATGTCGGCAAACTGTTCAGTGCATTGCAAATGCTTGTTCGTAAGTAGCCTTTCGCCGACCTTTCATGTCATTCACGAAGATCTTCAGTGGGCTCCCATCTATTTTCCAAAAAAGGTTCTAAAACGCAGCCCTTCTTCTTGGCTTGGCTCTTCACCTATCGATTCATCATCGCCCCTGCGCTTTCGATCAGTGTGGTATATTTCATCAGAACGACGTGGCCAAATCTTCTGGTCCGTGGCCTGCCAGCTTGAATGTGGAACCCCTCGCCGACTGAACCACAGGACAATGATCCGATGCTAGACTATGTGCTTGCCCTTTCCAATGTGTGTGTAGACCGCCATCGTATCTCCCCCAAGATTGACCGATATATGTACAGGTTGGGCCCCCGGCTTTGACTCTGGCTGCTGTTGCGGTGATGTAAGCACATTTCCCTTTTCCCGCAGGCATTCCGGCCGAACTTATCGTACTAGGGCCGACCTACCCTCCGAGGTCGAGGGGCAAGTTTCGCGCATACTCACGTTCTCCTACGCTGTTCGTTCAACCGCTGTTCATAGAGCATCGTTCTTACAGTGATTGAGATTCAACAGGTCACTCCGTTCATCTCGTTCCCTGTGACTATCACGCTTTGGATGATCAAGCAGACTGGCGTAGGGAATTAGAATACATTGTTTTTTTTCCCATTTAGAACAGTTACTACAGTCTAGAACACGAGTACACATCTACATAGGACGTCGAACAGTGAATATTGAGATGGATTGCCGGCTTCGAAAAGAAGTTAGTTTTGCAAATACAAGAATAAGATTCAGAGCTAGTATAAACCAGCAATTGCTCGTCCTCAGCTCAGTGAACACTGCGCACTAGAATCTCAATGCCCCAACGCAAACATGAGCAGACAACGCGTCGACGCGTGTCAGTCGCGATCACGCGATACGTGATGTGACATGTTCGAATCCTGCAGGAACGTGAACTGCTTTCTGCCCTCATGATACAGTGCGCGAGGCGCTTTCTATCTACACCCCTCCTACGATCCACATAACACATCGCCCCGAGGGTTACCCACTGCTCGCTCACATATCGAAAATCTCGCGTTTGCATCGCCTGCGGCTGAACATTTCAACGCCAGCCTCACTGCCATGTCAGACTTGGGCGCGATCCCGAGGTACATAGGCAACTACTATCTGGGCGAGAATCTGGGGTCGGGGTACTCCGGTACGCGCATCCACGCCTTGCGCACATGTATGATGCCGTGTAGCTAAGCGAGCCCAGGATCGATTTTCCGCGCGACGCACGTCCACACGGGGGAGGTCGTCGCGCTCAAGGTGCAGCACGTTAACCACGAGTGCCCGACCAATCGATATGAGCGCCATCTGTACCCGTCTCTGCAAGGTGCGCTGCCAGTGGTGCTTGCCGTGCTTACATACGGCTGATGTCCATGTGTCTGCGTCAGGTGGGGAGGGTATGCCGACGCTGTGGGCGTGCGGGGTCGAAGGCGCGTGGGACTACCTCGCGATTGACTTGCTCGGTTAGTCTCCCAGGCAGACTTTTCGAAGGGTGCGAATACATATATCGAGACAAACGTCCAGGTGCAAGCTTGGATAATTTGTACCGGAAGAGCGGGAAGGAGACCATGGAGCTCAGCAGCGTTTGCGCCATCGCGATGCAAATCGTGAGCGTCGGCTTGAAGGGTCGTATATTCCTGACCCCGCGAAAAGATAGCGCGACTCGAGTTCATGCACAGCCGAGGTATGCATCAAGGGATATTGATTTTATCGCCAACGCTCCTGTTTAGGTATCCTACACCGAGACATTCAACTCGGGAACTGCGTCATTGGGCTCCCTCCCAATGAAAGGACTATCTATATGATAGACTTTGGGTTTTCTAAGAGATACATTGATCCTGGCACCCAAGCACACATACCTGACAGTAAGGCGAAACGCGATTTTATAGGGAATTATTGGTTTAGGTGGGTGTAAAGCGGTCTCTCGCGAGCCCAACTCATGTCCAGCTAGTTCGGTGGCAGTACATTGTCGGGGAAAGGGTAAGAATTTCGGCATCTCTCTCAGTCGATCTGAGACTGAATTCTAGTTGGTTCCTACAGTGCCTTCGCGCCGGGATGACCTCGAAGCCGCTGCGCTGATGCTCATCCATCTGTTGACACCTCGCGGGCTTCCATGGACACGAAACGGGGTCCCCAAGACCGATGAAGCTCATGACCGTCTGAAGAATGAGAAGAAGGCGGCGCGGCCGGAGGACCTTTGCCGGGGGCTGCCCGATGAATTCGAAGAGTTTCTGAGGTACTGTCGCAGACTGCAATTCCAAGAGTGCCCGGACTATGAACGATGGCAGGATGAGTTCAGAGCCCTGGCTGTTGCAGAGGGCTTTCCCGACAGTGACGACTTCGTTTGGCCGCCTGTCCATCGGGTACGGGAGCATATCTCTGCGGTGAACTTATTTATTTACTCATGTGCAACTTATTCGAAGCCTCAATCGAAGACTGGTCCGCGCCGCAGCCAAGCTCCTGCGCCAGAAGAGATGGAGCGGATTCTCAATGATCTCACGAACATGGATCTCGGAGACCCTGTGTTGGGCGACCGAGAAGCAGTCGATGAAGCGGTCCGCAAGGCAAAAGATGCCGTCAAGGACGACTCGGCCAAGGACGATAACCAGTCAAGGGAGGTTATTGAGATCGTCAGCGACTCGGACGACGGCAGGATACCGCTGGACTGCATGTCACCCAAAGCGTACAAGCTGACGATGCTGACGAGACGAGCTTCTGACGCAGCGGACAACGCGGCGCTCTCGGAACTGGTTGTCGAGTTCATTGGGATCATGCAGTCCAACAAATCGCGGATGCTGACGAAAGAGGGATTCAGGTTCCTTGACACGCTGTACAAGCAGCTGGCGGATCCGTCGGTTTTTATTGTTCCAATGCGGTGAGTGAGATTGGACGGCTGCTCGGCGTGCTGAATCATTTTTCACTGTCTAGGACATCCAGGCAACGCTCTGCTAACAAGTCCGACCTTGAGAAGGAGCCCACACATGTCAAGTTGGGTGTCGTTGCGCGTCTGCGAAGGGAGGTGCTCGGCGCGACCAGCAACAGAGCGCTGGCTGTGATGGTCGAGAACTTTGGGCAAGTGACCAACAAAAGCAGTGGGCGGACTGTCACCAAGGTTGGCCTGTTCCTTCTGTGGGTGGAAGCAGCTAATAACAGTTGTTCAAGGACGGGTTTGCGTTTCTGGAAGGGCTCGCTGAGCGGTTAAAAGTGCTGCAGTAGTCGATTCTCGATTTGTATCAGATACTATTTATGTTGATCGTCGGGTCTGGGCCTGCCTAGGCCTGTGCAGAACGGCGGAGAAGGATTAGCATTTAGTGATGACGTCAATAGGCTTGCCTCGAGCAATACAAAAAGTCATAAATACGGCCATGTCTGTGTGCTATCTGAACACAACCGTCCTCCATGTCGAAACAACCTGAATCCTCTCTCCAGGCAGAGGTCGACCGCCTCCGCCTCCAGCTCCAGTCCTTCCAGGTCAACCATGGCTCAGAGCCAATTACCATCGCGAACTACCTCCTCGCTCGCCTCGAACAATTGAAGGTCACGGTGCGTGTCCATGCCGTCCTCAAGTCTCCCAAGGATTCATCTCTTCGCCCCCAGAAAATGTTCGGGGTGCCGGGCGACTTCAATCTCGGATTCCTGGTATGTTTATCAGTCCGACATCCGCTTATCTATCTAATCTAACGTGTTCTAGGATTTTGTTGAAGACCATCCAACCATTGAATGGGTCGGAAACTGGTTTGTGGTCCATCTCATCCCGAACCGCCGGTCTTACGCTTGAAAACAGCAACGAACTCAATGCCGCCTACGCCGCTGACGGGTACGCGCGCGTGAAAGAGCACAGTATAGGTGTTGTGCTCACCACGTCAGTGGCCAGTGTGTTTTATCATTCAGAAGTCTGACTCGAGAGCTCTCTCAGCTTCGGTGTGGGCGAACTCTCCGCAATAAATGGCGTTGCCGGCGCGTTCTCGGAAATGGTGCCCGTATTGCATCTAGTGGGCGTTCCGAGCACCACCCAGCAGAAGACAAAACCCATGCTGCATCATACCCTTGGCGACGGGAGGTGTGTCTTTCGCTACAGGTATCTTCGTCTTCAGGTCAATACTGAATCTTGTCAAGATACGACGCATATATCAAGGCAGCCAGCAACTTTGCCATCGCTCAGGCCCACATCAGCGTAAAGGATGCTGCGGCTGCAGAAATTGACCGTCTTCTGACAGAATGTATCACTCGCTGCCGGCCAGTCTATCTCACACTCCCAACGGACATGGTATTCGAGAAGATATCTTCCGAAAGACTTAAAATCCCTCTCTCGCGGCTCACTCCCCCCAACGACCCCGATACGGAGGCCTTTGTGCTGGACGAGATAATCAAGCTCATTGACCAAGCCGCAGACGATGTGGTGATCATCGCCGATGCCTGTGCAGTAAGGCAAGTATCCATATGACGAGCTGTCGTTGTTCTGAACAAATCTCTTTAGACATGACGTCCGCGTCGAACTGAACGAGCTCATCCTCAAGACGGGATACCCCGTCTATTCTGCGCCTATGGGCAAGACGGCGGTGTCTGAGAACTACGAGCGCTATGGCGGAGTAAGCCGTACTCTTTCTCTGTCCTCATTTTATCAATCGTTTCTGCTAGATATATGTCGGCTCGATCAGTCATCCGGAGGTTAAAGAGAAGGTTGAATCGGCGAAGCTCATCCTTTCTGTCGGTGCCCTCAAGAGCGATTTCAACACTGGGAACTACACTTACTCTATGAGTCCTTCTCGCACGATCGAGGTATGCTCCCAGATGCTCCGCGCTTGTCCATGATAAATCTTTCTGCAGTTCCACTCGGACCACACCAAAGTGCAATACGCAGGCTTCCCCGGGATTGGGATGAAGGAGCTGCTCCCAATGCTCACGGCCCGCCTCAGTGAAGCCAAGCACAAGAATCCCGTCCCAAAATTCAGCGCCGTCGTGCCCAAGACCGCGGACGGCGTCATCAGCCAGGCGTGGCTCTGGCCGACGATGGGCAAGTTCTTCAAACCCAAAGACGTCATCGTCGCAGAGACCGGTGGGTCCTTCACGCTCGTCCCTCTGGATGAATTGCTCACGGCCGCGCAGGAACCTCCAGCTTCGGTATCCTCGACGTTCCGCTCCCGCAGGACTCCATCTTCGTCAGCCAGATCCTCTGGGGCTCTATCGGATGGACGGTCGGAAGCACCCTCGGCGCTGCGTTCGCTGCGCGCGATCTGGGCCTCAACCGGACGATCCTGTTCATCGGCGACGGGTCCCTCCAGCTGACGGTGCAAGAGCTGTCTGTGATGCTCAAGCACGGGCTGAAGCCCATCATCTTCGTGCTCAACAACTCTGGCTACACCATCGAGGTTTGTCTTGCACCCCTGATTTCCGCTGGGTTTGCGGCTGATTCGCGGCACAGCGATTCCTGCACGGGAAGGAGCGCAAGTATAACGACATCTCGAACTGGAATTGGACGGGGCTGCTTGGCGTGCTGGGCGACGCGGAGGGGACGCTGTCGCAGTCGTACACCGTCAAGACGCAGGCCGAGCTCGAGGCGCTGCTTGCCACGCCGTCGTTTGCGGACGCGGGGAAGATGCAGCTGGTCGAGATTATCATGCCGAAGCACGATGCGCCGCGGGCGCTGATGCAGCAGGCGGAGCTGAGCGGGAAGACGAATGCGTATGTGTCGATTGCTTGAACAGATGGGGACGATGGATGTATCTTGTTGCATAAATGAAATGTAGGAGTAACAACAGAGTAGACTGTACCTTCTTAGACGATGATCTTGGTTTGAAATATCCATTCAACCTCGAGAGGTCTCTTTTTTAGGGTGGTGCTTGACCGTGCGGGAGCACCGCTAGGCTGCTTATATCTAGACACTCAATGAGGAGCAGACAGTCGATATATTTTCAAGCTGTGAACTCAAACGTCGATATATTTGGTATCAACTTAGTATCACATATATTCAGCTACATAGCATTTTCCGTATCGTCCCATACAAGTACAACAAGTTTTGATGCGCCGATGGCTCGCATATTTTCACCGCCGCTCAAGCAATCGTGATCTTCTTGGGGGCCATCTCCGGGGTACTCTTCGGGAAGGTCACAGTCAGGAGGCCGTTATCCATGCTGGCCTTGATCTCTTCCTCCTGGTAGGTAAACAGTCAGCAACTGGATGATAGAACACAGCACGCGTATTCATGTACCTTGACCCCCTGAGGGAGCTGCAGGGTCCTGGAGTACTTGCCGAAGCGCCGCTCGCGGATGGCGTACCCCGCCTTCTCGTGTTCGCTGGACATCTTGCACTCGGCGGAGACGCGGAGGCGCCCGGGGTGCGTCTCGATGCTGACGTCCTCCTTTTTGACGCCCGGGAGCTCGAACGTCGCGGTGACGGTGTTGGCGTCGGCGTTTTCGTGCAAGTCCATTCTGGAAATGGGATAAGACGGCACGGTCAGTCGGCGGGCGAGAGTGCAGATGCTTGCCTGGGTCTGAATCCTTGGACGTCGCCGCCGCCCTCGAGCTGGCGCACGCCTTGGTTGTTGCTGCTGTTCACGTTGGCGTTGCTAGCGCCAGAGCGGAAGGCCTCGTTGACGAGGCGCTCGAGGTCGGAGAAGGGGTCGTAGTAGAAGACAGACATTGCAAGTCGAGTTGGGTTGGTGGTTTGTGTTGGGCAGAACCAGCGAGAGCGAGTGGCATTTATACCCAGAGCAGAGGAAGGTTCTCGACCAAAGAAAACAAAAATATCACAAGGGCCTCCCCAGTGAGAGAGAGAAGAGACAGGCGGAGGCTAGAATTTTGTGGAATCTTCGAGCACAGAACGGACGTCACGCAGGCCTAGGGACGAAGCTCTCCAAACCGAATCGCATTACGGAGTAGTCTCTTCTGCCTCAGTCACATTACTAGCAGGATATTTCAAAGTCTTCAAGGAAGCGTGAAGTGGCAGAAAGAGTTGTCGACGGAGCGCAAGTTGCCGGCATGGTCCAGGGGGTCCGGCGTCCCGGGCCGGGGCTTCGATTTGGAGGATTGTTCAATTGTTCGGGGATTGTTGGAGGTGATTATCATAGTACTTGACTTGCTGCGATGCTCGTCGCGTCGTCCGAACTTTCCTTTGTGCGTCGAGATCGTCCATTCTGTCTGCAGGCGCCACCAGCTTGAAAACGCTTACAAGCCGTGCCGTCACAGTTATGACCGCTGTCGCGGTCCAATTGCGATGTCACTCAGGGCTGGGACGTGTGGGGTTGAAAATTGAAATGAAGGACGCATGATAAATAGCCTTCGAGGCACTGTGCGTGTGGCCAGCAAGAACTCCGTCCGACTACTTCAGCTGCCGCCGCCTGCTATCGCCATCCATTTTCCTATCCAGCCCGCGTTCCTAGACAACTGACGGCCTTCGATTCACTTATTACTCGCTCGGCGGCCCTGTCGCCCCCATTTATGTAACCTCTACCTTGCGCATTAGCTTTCCACCGCCCTCTTCTTGGACGCGATGAGCAGCACGCAGACTCAACCTAGGGCTGCCAAACTCACTTTCAAGTCGATCTTATCTCTCCCAGTGCGTCGACCTCATCTGCCGCCCCTTTATTCGCTTAGGCGCGTCTAGTTCCGACTGTGCAATCCTCCACCAGCTGTTACAAAAGTTAGATCATGCGGAGGTACGCTCCTTTCTTTCCTCTCCCCTCCGCGCTGAACTCGCGTCTTGCGCGCCCGTTTCAGTGACGCCGGTCTTGAAAGTCAATCTGGATGACGTCTTGGAAAGAAAACACTTGCCACCTTTGGGTGCGGTTCTCTTCCTAGCCCCTCGTCTTCTACTGACCATACGCAGGACTCAAAGACTTTGAGGCATCGAATTCCCGTTAACGCTTGTTGATCTTCCTCACACTTGTCTAGGAGTGGCTGCTATACTGTGAAGACTCCGTCGAGAATCTGTAAGTCGTACCGGACACCGTATCATGCGTCTCTGAAACAAATCGCCTCAGCTATTTCATTCTTTGGTTCAAGGAGTACACTTGCAAGTACAAGCGATGGGTCGCCCGTTCTGCCTATGAACGAGACAACGCGGGCGACTATCGGATGGATTGGCCGCTGCACTCCTCCTCTCAACTAGCCATGTTCTACGCACGCGCCAAACAGACGTTCTTTACTCCCAACGCGGCATACGAGCTCAATCTCCCCTCTGTCGCATTCGCCCCCTTCCACGCGTCGAATGGCTCTCCGCATCCTGACCCCGTGATTTTCACGGAGATCGCTCTCGAAACCCGGAAGATGCTTGACGAGAGCCTTGGACGCTTTGTCACGGCGCAGTTCTCAAACGTTGGGTAAGTTAGAACTTAGATCGTTGGAATGTTACCATTAGCTCACGAGCGCTATTTTCAAGAAATAAACGCGTGATGTGCGGTATGATCGCAGGTCTAGTCTTCTGTCTCCTAGGCGCATTAACTCCGATTGCCTACAATTTCGCCCACGGCGACTCACGATGGCTTCGTCTCACTTCCTTCCCCGGACTCTGGTTCGGCTTGACCGTTTTGCTTGCCAGTCTAAACGGTGTTTGCATCGGTGTTTATATATTCGGGGATCTGAGGCAATTACGCAAGTTCGAACTGTCGCGCCCCGCTATTTCCAAGCCCCAACCACTTAACCCTCTTCGGCCGCGGCCAGCGATCTCGTACCCGGTTCCTGGAATCCCTCCCATTTTAGCGGTCCAACCACGACTCCCGATCGTTCCTCCTCCGCCTGCACATATTCATTCCCCTCGTTCCCCATCTCGCTCGTCCGCGCTATCGTCTGCGAGGTCCAGCTGTTCCGAGTTCTCCTACTCAGGAGAGACGGGGGCAATCCATATCTCTCCCGCGTATTACGACGATGCGGAGGTCCAAGGTCCAGCAACGAGCCCCGTGACGGATCATCTGGCCGCATATGCCTTCCCAGCGAAGCGCGCATACGACGAGACTGAGAGCGGTACAGATTCGTTCGCTGCCACGGCCTCATTCATCCACCCCTTCGACCAACTCCCCGAAGACCATCAATCCGGGGGCCCCCCTCGAACGTCTCCCGAGGACCGACAGGCGTTGTCTGCCTTTGATTTCGACGCGCTTCCCCGTTTCTCCCATGGTCCCGCTCAGCACCACCCCGCTCGCAGGCTGGCGCAGCTTCGTTCCAGCGCACAACGCGACTCCGAGCGCTACAAATGGAGCCTCTCTCCCAAGGCCTTCATTGGCCGCGTGCAGTCCAAGTGCGTGGCCCCGTGGTCGACCGGCACCGTTCTCGTGCACCCATATGGCGGCGGCGGTGGCGCACCGGGCACCCAGCCGGCGGAGAAGCTGCCGCATCGCCCGCGAGACAGTCTCGATTCCTCGTCCCGTCCGCATCTGGACTTGCCCCAGCACGGGACCCGCGTCCGTGTTGACGAGCGCGTCGTGCGCAAGCAGTTCAAGCTGGTCAGGGCCGTCCCTGCGTTTGCCGTGCCCCTTACGCCCGTGCTGAGTCCTGTCGTCGTCCGCGGCCAGTGGGAGATCGTTGTGCGCTCCGCGATATTTGCACTCTTTATCTGCTGGGCCGTCCTTGGGAGCCTGCTCGCGATCCCCCCGCCCAGGAGATAGATGTTGCTGTCTCCTCAAACCTTGTCGTCCGAAGACTCGCCGCTCGCTGCTTTATCTCGACAAATATACTATCGAAAAGCGGCCGCCCTTCATCTTGCAACTGTGGCGCTCGCCATATATATCTTGCTCTGCATAATCTTGCGATTGACCCACCATTCTCTTGCCATTCATTTAGTGCATCATTGCATGTTCTGACCAGCTTAATGCTGCTGACAATATATGCGGCCTTCGCCCGCCACAGTACCAACTTCAAAACAGCAAGTCTGCACGAATCTTCTGGAAGAATTTTTGGTAAGAAAGAGCTGGCGTGATCGGATTCAGAGCGTGGCATCCTGCAAGGTGGATGTGTGCTTCGGGACCTGAAGGAAGAGAGAAAAAATGGAGCTGGTGCTCTAGCATTAGGCCGTGCCGTGCACGGAGATACGGAGTGGGCAGTGCGCGAGAGCATCCGTCGTTCTAGCTAGTCAAGGAAAAATTTACAACGAACATATGTACAGTGAGTACCAGCTCAGCAGACGCGAATTCTCGCAACCGTCGGATCGTGGTCACTGACTCGAGTAGCAATAGTCGGCGCCCAATTATTGATATGTATGTGCTCAACGTCGGCCTTCGCGCAACGACCGGCAATGGAACGCGACACAAACATGTGGTCCAGCTGCTCGCAATTGTTGTCAAAGACATAAGTGTAGCGTTCCTCCGGTGCGATTTCCGCAACCTCGTCTATGTCGATGAGCAAAGGGGTCAAGGACGCCCAGACCGATCGCGTCTGGAGGAATTCGTTGCAATCCCCAGCGACCACGATATTCGCGTGAGGGTCCTTGTCAAGGATGGAGGACACAAACGTCTGGAAGATCTGAACCTGTCAGTAAAGTTCGAGGCACACGGCAATTACTTGCAGCCACAGTTTCTACTTGATTTGTTCGTTGAGCAACAGGCAGGTTTACGGGAGGCCGAGCATCGCCCTGAAGCCACCAGCATCAACTTAGTTGCACCCGGAAGCAAATGATATTGGACATACTTGACCAGTTGAGCTGCCGCTCTTCGAAACCAGGTGAAGATTAACAGTGAAGAGGGTGTGTCCTGAAGCTGTTAACCACATAGCGGCGAGCGGCTTGCGAGAATCGGTCCAGGCGGAATTAGTAGGGTCGACACGACCTGGATTGAGACTGAAGAGAGGAAGAGGGAGAGTAAGTATCTCTCATCGGAGGAGATGAGAGACAGTCAAACCTTAGAACCGGATTCCCCCGAGAGCCCAAAACCTTGGTCGCATTGAGGGCGCCTCCGGCGACTAGTCCAGGTGCACGAACAAGATTAAGTTTCTCGGGACGATAGCTTGTGAGGATAGTGAGCTTTGGTACCAGCGAAGAGGCCAAGAGCTTACAGGTATGCCTGGCGAATGTTTCCCCCAGGCTGACCTGAAATATAGATGTCAATAGGAGGCGCTGAGCCAGACCAGAGGGAAATCTCGCCTCCATCCTGTCCGTCGACAGGAGCAATTTCAACGAAGGAGTACGCGACGCTTGTGTTCGCTTCGATGGCCGCTACCAGATTCGACAGCGTGACATTTGCACTGACGGTACCGTCGTCTTTCGACCCGGAGTTGTCCTGAACTTCTTGAATGAACATGATGTCCGGCGTACGAAGGATATTAGAGATGTGATTGGCCACATCTAAGATATGACTTCCTGTCGGTACCATGTTTTCGACCTAGACACAGAGCATATCAGCACCGCAACTATACAAACTGCGAGTGTATACATTGTAATCCCCGACGGTGACAGGGCAACGATCGTGCGGCGATGAGACCAAGGTGGTGGGTGCAACATCGAAAGGTTGGTTTGTAATTACGGTCGGCGCAGTCAAGGGAAGGACGTAGTAGAAACCGAACTGATACGTGACTACACCCACTATGTCCGTCAGCGTTGAGCCGATAGCGACCTTGGGGTTCTTAGTCCCATCTAATGGAGCGCCTACGAGGATTGCTTCTGGGTTGGCATCTGGAATCCCATGCGGACCAAAGGTGAGGCTCAGCCCTCCACGCAAGTTCTTGCCTGTGACCGGCCAGTCGCCATGTACCCAAAACTCGCCGAAATTGTTCGGAAAGTTTATTGCGGTGGGCAGTGGAACAGCCACAAGTTGACCCTGGAGGCTCGCCCAGAAGTCCATTCCAAACTTGTCTGGCTGCAGAGTGGCGTTAACAACATCGACGCGGCTCTGATTGTTCGGCACGGAGAGCCATCCTGGGGTGCACAAGTCAGATACGATGAACCGTTCACCGTATGCGACGACCAACCGTCTGGACCAACATCTAGGGCAGAAAACTGTTGCGTGGGCGGGGAACGATCTTTACCGAGAATAAGGGGGGCAATGGTGTTGTTCGACGAAAGTACAGTGATGTTCGTTGGGGAGGTGATCTCCGTCAGGAACAAGTAGTCTGGGTTGGCAGTCGGGCGGAATTCCGCAACCTTCCCGATAAGAGAGACTTGGTCTCCAACGGAGACCTGAGCCAGAACAGCGGCGCTCGTTGTGAAGACCGACAGGCCATGGGAGATGCGCTTGTCCTCTACAGCCTCTCCGAGGAGGTAGAACCCAGATTTCCCCTGCAACCAGTATAAAGACAAAGATCGCAGAAGGATTCATTGCATAAGATGGATGTTCACCTTCGCCGAGACGAGTGCTGTTATAGTGACCGTTTGGCCCAATAGCGGGGTGCGCTGCGACGCTCCGGTGATATCGGTTATGAGCGTCGAGGCGCCGGTCGATATCAATGCATACAAGAAGGAAAGGATGAGCTGGACCATGGCGTGGGCGGCCAGGGGAAGGAGGGAATCGCACTCAAAGTCATTATGCACACCATGTTGAGACTCTCGTCAGGATCAAGTTCACACATGGTGGTATGGCATAAGTACTGTCGCGTGCTGGCAGCTCAACGACGCCGACACGCACACGTTTGAACGACCTGCCACCGACATCAACTAGCTGTTGCGCTCAATCTTTTGTGTAGCAATCGGACAGGAACTTGAAAATACGAGCCGGTGTTAATCAAACCATACCTCCTTGGTGGGCAATGAATGGCAAACCTCACAGTCACAGCTCTCTCACTGAGATTAGAGAAATCCGCAGAATGTTATTGCCAGGGTATCGGTAGGTGAAGAGTAGACGTAAGTATAGATACAACTTGATTCCGAGAGAGCGAAAGATGACATCCAAGCATCTAGGTTGAGATGCTGAGCAGATAAAGAAATTAGATCGCAGCGTGGCAGGCCGTATTTTGCTTCTCGCAGTCGGTGACGGTGAACCCTGCGCCACCCGAGTTGGCCTTGTTGGCGCAAGCGTTCTTCTGGACATCGCACGAGCGGCCGAGAGCGCCAGCCTTCTGAATGAACTCGTCGCCTGAGAATTCAGTTTAGCACCGCAGCGGAGAGGAAGTTAGAGGCAAGCTCACCCTTCACGACGAATCCCTTGCTGCCACCAACTGTAACAGGGGGTGCAGAGACACCTCCAAGGGCGCCAGTGAAGGTCTGGACGTTGGCACCTGCGGCACCCCCCGCGTTGTTGCCAGCGTTGTTGCCCGCGTTTTTGCCAGCGTTATTGCCCGTGTTCTTACCCGCGTTCTTGCCTGCGTTGTTGCCTGCGTTTTTGGCAGGGGCGGCAGGGGCAGCGGCCCCGGATCCGCCAGCCGCGACGTTGACATTGCCTCCGGTCGAACCAGCAACGGCCCGTCCTTGGTCATCAATGGCCTGGACGTTGCGGAAGTTCTACGAACAAGTGAGTATGAACCGAAAGCCCTGAAAAACAAGTACGAACAGTCTTGATGCCGAAGAAACCGTTGAAGGTGTCGGCGTCGATACCAGTCTTGGGGGGAGCAGCGAGGGCGGCGGTCTGAGCGGCGGCGCAGGTGGCCTTGGCGGTCGCGTCGGCACCGCAAGAGTTCGTCAGGGTGTCGCAGATGAACTGGGTGATGATCTTGATCGCCTGGGCAGAGCCGTGGTTGAACGAGGCCTTGTCGGCGGGCTGGAAGCTCGTCTCCTTGCGGCCATCGAAACCAACACCGAACTCGATCTGGGGAACCGAGCATTTGCCTAGAATGATAGTGAGCTAAGATAGCGAAGGGCACGACGGGGCGACTTACCGAAGTTCCCGAAGGAGCCCGAGGCACCGGTGGCAGGAGGGGCAACAGCAGGAGGGGCAGCAGCAGGGGGAGCAGGGGCAGCGGGTGCAGCAGGGGCAGCGGCACCAGATCCGCCGGGCGCGACGTTGACATTGCCTCCAGTGGAACCGGCAATGGCCCGTCCTTGGTCATCAATGGCCTGGACGTTGCGGAAGTTCTACGAACGAGTGAGTAGAGATCTAAGGGTCAGAGGAACGCGTTTTGTACGGTTGTGATGCCGAAGAAACCGTTGAAGATGTCGGCGTCGATACCGGTCTTGGGGGGAGCAGCGAGGGCGGCGGTCTGGGCTTTGGCGCAGGTGGCCTTAGCAGTCGCATCGGCACCGCAAGAGTTGGTCAAGGTGTCGCAGATGAACTGAGTGATAATCTTGATCGCCTGGGCAGAGCCGTGGTTGAACGAGGCCTTGTCCTTGGGCTGGAAGCTCGTCTCCTTGCGGTTGTCGAAGCCAACACCGAACTCGATCTGGGGAACCGAGCACTTGCCTGGTAGGATAGTGAGTTTAGATAGCAGATAGTATCACCAGGTGGCTTACCGAAGTTCCCGATGGCGCCCGAGCCGCCCGGGGTGGCGACATCAGTGATAGTGGTGGCCGCAGGGGCAGCAGGAGTCGTAGCAGCAGGGGGAGCGGCCCCAGCACCGCCAGCCCCGACGTTGACATTGCCTCCGGTAGAACCAGCAACAGCCCGTCCTTGGTCGTCAATAGCCTGCACATTACGGAAGTTCTATAAACGAGTCAGTAGAGATCGAAGAGAGTCAGAAGAACGGGGTGCGTACGGTGGTGATGCCGAAGAAACCATTGAAGATGTCGGCGTCGATACCAGTCTTGGGGGGAGCAGCGAGGGCGGCGGTCTGGGCTTTGGCGCAGGTGGCCTTGGCGGTTGCGTCGGCACCGCAGGAGTTCGTCAAGGTGTCGCAGATGAACTGGGTGATGATCTTAATAGCCTGGGCAGAGCCGTGGTTGAACGAGGCCTTGTCCTTGGGCTGGAAGCTCGTCTCCTTGCGGTTGTCGAAGCCAACGCCGAACTCGATCTGGGGGACCGAGCACTTGCCTGGTAGGATAGTGAGCAGCGATAGTGAAGAGCATCACCAGACGACTTACCAAAGTTCCCGATGTTGCCCGAGCCCGCAGCCGCACCACCCGCAGCCGCGCCGTTGCCCGCGCCCGCGCCGTTACCCTTACCTTTGCCCTTGCCCGCAGCCACAGAGGTGGCGGCGGGGGCAGCTGCAACGCTGGTGGCTGCAGCGACACCAGCGACAGCGGCGCTGATTTCGGCAGGGGTAGCATCTAGGAAAGGATGAGCGACACGGCTAATAAGATGGGAGACAAGGCAAACCTTCAACCAACAGGTTCTGGGTGAAGATGCACCCGACAGGGTCGTCAAGGGTGTCGCAGCTGTTTCCCTGCAACAGAAAAGTCAGATAAACCGACACGCATCGTGCGAATGGTTGATCGAACCTTGCCAGTGGGGTCTAGGATATGGGTGAGACACAAAGGAAAGTGAACAAGAGGTTGATGACTGACCACCGATCTGGCCGGGCGCAAATGTGCCGGACTGGAGGGCCTCGAGGGGATCACCACCGACGGACGCAATTTGCTTCGCGAGCTCGAGGACGATAGCCTTGTTGACGGCGGCCGCGTTGGGGGAAGCAGGGTCCTGCGAACATTCGGCGTTGAGCGTGGGTAGTGCGGATATGTGCACAGACTGACCTGATGCTGTTGGATGGCTGCGATTTCAGGGTTGACGGCCTTGATGCTCGTGCAAGGGTCGGTGACACCACCGACGGTCGCCGAGTTGCGTTCGAGAGCGCGGAAGATAAGGGCATCAACTTGGCCTTGAACGTCGCCAGCCGCTTTGGCGTTCGTGAACGCCTGGTCGGCGGTAGCTTGTTGGAGACACGTCGCGTCCTAAGAAACAGCTCAGGAGCAGACTCGACGCGAAAGGCCGTTTTCTCCGACCTTGATCTTTCCTAGGCCTTTGGACCCTGCGGCATTCCCAAGGAGGCCAAAGACAGCGTCCACAATGCCATCAGGGTTGTTCTTTATCAAGCTCTTTTGTACGGATGTGTTATATTTCTGGTGAGCATGCTCTGTGAGGCGCGTTAGTTCGGCGTGCATCAAGAACTTCGTGGTACGGAATTACCATGGGGCACTTCACGGCGAATGGGCGCAGCCAATGAAGAAGAAAAAAGGAGAGCCAACAGAACGGTCTTGTAGGACAGCATGACGAATAAAAATTTGTCCAGCAGAGGCGTTTAATGAAAGTGTTTGGGGGTTGAAAGAATGGCCTGGAGAAGAGGGAGAGTGAGTACGGGGTGGACTGGGAAGCAGGAGAACTAACACAGAATCAAGTTGAACGAGGAAGACGACTACAACAAGAACCTGTCTTGGCTGGCAAAACACAAAGGGGAGCAGGGCACTGGAGGAAAGACGCGAGAACGTGCATGCTTTTAAAGCAATCCCGGAGGCAATCCCGGGCAATCACTTCATCAGGGTTGCTGGTGGTTGCTGGGGCGGCAAAGATCGCGTGGCAAATGGGTCCAGGTACACCCCCAATTGGAGTTGTTATCCTGCTAAAGCCTCCGTCGAGCAGTAACGATCACAGATAATATTATTATTTCCAAGGGACTATGTAGGGGGTCCGACGATTCTCCGACTTGCCTCGGGGGACGGCTGAAGCGGCTCTGAGCGGGTACCGTTGTCGCGCTCATCATCGCGCTCATCACAGTAGACTCGCTGCGGATCGTATCGCTGATCATTTAATTTTCCTCGACATCACGCATTCTGATAGAAGAAAACGTCCCTATATCCGAACCGATGTGGCCTCCTTTTTCGACAAGGAGTGCACGTCTTGTTCTGCGGAGCATGTGTCAGGAGCGCGAGCTGAGCAGGCCTGCAAGCAGCACTTACGAATACCCCATACGTGCGACCGCAAGTCCAGGAATTCTGTATTGGTGAGATTCAACGGCCAGGCGCCATGCACAGAGGGGGCACTTACCAACGTGGAGACCATCAAAGATTTTCTTGACCTCCGCCCTGACTCTCGACAGATCATCCTTCGAGGAGGTGTTGTCCCCTAGAGCTTTAAGGTCTTTTTCGACGGCTTCGATCCGTCTCACATGCGCCGATATCTGCCAGAGACTCAGGAGCGTCCCGCGATAGATTTTGCATCACCGGACCTTCTCTGTGCTGAGCTTCAGCTCCTCTACGCTGGCCTGTAATGCCGCCGAGGCCAGATTGTATTCATCTAGGAGGTTGTACGCAGCCAACGATGCTGCAAGCGAGAATCCACCCAAGAACCCGACGATGCTGTGAATTTTGCCTTGTTAGACGAGATAGACACGAGGCCAATGCAGCCTTGAGGACGAGCTGTGGTCCCAGTGAGGAAATGACGACGGACCCTCCGCGAAAAGCACCGATCGGTTTCTTCTGTGTGGCCGGGGTTCCGATGTCTGGAATCTGCGCGTTTCTGCATGTGCGAGATGTAGATAGAAAACGAGAACGAGGGTGGGCAGATTGACGGAGGCGCGCCGCGCGCGCCAGTGTCAGTGTTACGGTGCGTGTTGAAGCCATTCCCTGCGCGTGACGCGTGACACTCTAATTATAGAACTTCAGCCCGCCATGCCGCCCAAGCGCAAAGGGGACTCAACCGAACAGACGGGACGAGACAGAAAGAAACAGAAGCTTCATGACGCCCGCGTCATACCCGTACAACCCAATCCAACTCCAGGACCATCCTCGGCCGGTGCGCGTCTTTAGACAGAACATTGAATCGAAACAATCTTACTTGATTTTGCATTGAAGGTGTCTACAAACGTTTGGGCGGCGCGCTCGATGTCGAGAGATTTGCGGAGGTCTCGATTTTTTCTGCTTCTGGTAGCTCAGCCTGATCTTTCTTGCTTTCCAGGCACGGGTGTTTGAACTGAAAGCGATGCAACAAGCGATGAAAACCGCAAGGCTCGTCTGCGACCTCCATGCGCTGCACCATTTACCCATTTCTGCTCCAGCGCGAGCGCGACACAGCGCGCGTGGCAACTGCTTCCCCGACATCTGCGGCGCAGAGCAGCCAGCCACGATGTCCGTCGTGTGCCGCTTCGTCTACGCGACAGAGCGCGTCAGGAGGTAGCAACGTTGACCAGGTTCGAGTATGCTTTTCTCATGCCTATGGCACAGATGACCGCGGTTCAAAAGAAGGCCCCGGCGCGGTTGCGGTCCAGAAAGGGGAAAGACAAACGCTTGAGTCGCACGGAGACATTTCTTAAAAGGCAGCGTAAGGTTTCAGGGAACTCACTGGTGGAAGGGCAACTCACGGTATCACAGGCGATAAATCTTGGCTGGAGACTCATATATGGCATGCGAAACGAATGAGAATGGAGAATATGTGGGGCTATCGTTTGGTCTGCTAAAAGCGTTGCGCACAACTCGCTGGTCTGACCATCGTACACAGGCGGTGACTCCGACCGAGAAAGCATTCCGCCCGTCCCACAGGGCTTCTGTACACGGTTCCATCCTCCACGACGCGTCGTATCAGACCATCATCCAAGTCCAGGGCCCAGAGAACATCCTTCGCACTGTTCTCGACACATGCAGCGATCTACAAGGTCCCGGGCCCGGCGCGAAGCGGTCAGTAATACTTTGTGCACAGACAGATCAGTTTTCATATCCTGCACGCAGATATCTGCCAGGAGCCCGTACGATCGACACGCATATTTACGAGCCTGGACAGTATCCGTTTGGGCTCATCGGACCTGCTACGATCCTCTGGCGACCGATCGCTCCTCCAAAGTCTTCGGATGTACCTCAAGATGTTCCCGCTCAACCTAGTGCCTCAGGGCCACCCAAAGATGCCAAGGGCAAAGGCAAGGGCAAGGGCAAAGCAAAAGAACGCTCAGATAGTCACTCGGATCCTGACGGTCTCCCTCGAGCTGTTTGGGTCCGCACACATCCAGCGATAGCCGAAATGGTATTCGACGCCCTCAAAACTTCGGCCTCGTTGGCCCTCGATGCAGCGCGCAAAGCTGCTCCTCCTGGAACAAAGATCGATACCATCGGCGTCGAACTTGAGGATCTGAGCGGCCAGCTCAACGCGTTTGAGATTATGGGTCCCAAATCGAACCAAGTTCTCAAAGGCGCTTTGTCCCCCCTCTCCCACGACCCCCGTGAAGATTTCAGCAAGGTTCGCCACATGCGTTTCTTGGTCTCCCGGCCCCACTGATCTTGGCGCAGTTCTGGACTTCCATGACAGATTTACAGACATCTGGATCAATTCCTCGCGGAATGATAATAGGGTTCACGGTTCTTGATCCTCGACTGAAGTGCCTCTGCCTCACATTAACGTTGTCGTTTTACTTATTTATTGATCAGGTTCCCTCCAAGGAACGCTAAACCCAGTGCCACTTCTGCATCTCCGATTATAATCCCCTCTGCAACGCTCGCGCAAAGCGACCTATGGGAGGAGTCGTCGCGAGACAGTCTCAGAAAACCCCGGTACAAGAAGAAAGATCTGGATGAGAGACGGTCCAAGGTACGTCCCTCTCCCAAAACTTTTGATAGCAAGATTAATCGTTGCAGAACCTTGTACCCGGAACCACGCTCAGCCCCCTTCGCCAAGACGACCGTGTGCCGGTGCTACTCATCCAGCGCTCGGTTGAACGCGGTGGCCCATCGAACGATCTAGCCCTCCACGGATGGACACTCCTTATTCCCGCAGGCTGGTCCATGCCGTTTTTCTCATCGCTCACGTTTACCGGCACGCGCGTCGGTGGGCAGCGTGAGCGCCAGACGCAAGCCTTCGAGGCGGGAACCGGCTACTTCCCGCGCGACTACCCGCTGTGCGCCACGTACGACGCCTACGCAAGCGCGCGCGAAGCGGAGGAGCGCGCGCGGTGGGAACGCACGCCGCCCGCGAAACGCGCCAACTACGCCCGCCTCGGAACGCGCAGCCCGTGGCGCGCGGACTGGCGTGTAGTGCTCGGCATCGACGCCGCCGTGGACGCGGACGTCGTCCCGACACAGCGCGAGGCGGGCGATGCGTCTGCGGCCGTGGAGCCCTGGCTTCTGCGCGGCGCGGCCGTCCGCACACTTGTGACACGACTGCAGGCTGTGGGCCCGAGCGACCGGCCGGCGGCGCTCGCGGACGAGCTCAACGCCCTCCGGCGCAAGCGCGCGATGGCACCATTGGTGGCGACGGCCGCGGGGTTGTTGCATAGCGCGTTGGTGCGCGTGCGCATCACACCATGCACGCGGGGTCGGCCGCAAGACTTGGCGCTTATCTATTCTGTCGACGACAAGGAGGCGCAGGCGTGGAGAGACATGCCGCGCAGATCGCATGCGCGAGATGAAGAATATCCTGACGAGCTCGCAGTTCGTCTCCCTTTCTGTCGTGCCTCTAACTTCATAATTGAGACGTATGTCTAGCTCGCGGAAACCAAGCCCCTTCAAACAAGCATTATCGGGTATGTCACCACCGGCAATTACTCCCTTTCGCATGGTGAGGGTTTGGCAATCGGTGCGGTCACTCTATGTCATTTGTTAGAATTGGGAGAGCAGGCCGAAAGGTATCTACGCCCAGACCCGTCGATCGTTATATGCATTGATATCTGTCTCTTCAGGCTGGGCTCAAAGGAACTTCTTGCCATAGTACGCGACCGGGACGGGCAACAATGCCGCGCGGCGTACATCGAGATACTCGATACCTGAATAAGGTTCCATGATGGCGAAGTCGGGGCATTTCGGGCAAGCCGGGGTAACTCGGGCCATCAAATACAATAAACATATTTTACATACATGTTCAAATGGTCCACTTGTCCACTGCCGCCCGCACCAGCATGCGCATCTCCTCGCGCGCTTGTTTCTTCGCGCTGTCACTGATGCCCTCGAGCGCGTCAAGCTCTCCGGGCGACGTCTGCAACGCGTCGAACGCAAGGACGTAGCCATCCCGCGTCGAGAGCGTGATCGGCAGGGTCGACTGAGAGCGTGTGTGCGCAAGGGGACGCCGGGCAGCAGGCGTTGCGGGGGTCGGCTCAGTGGGCTGCGAGCTCGACTGTTGCTGTGGGAACCTGAATTGGTGGAATTGTAATTGCGATTTGGTGTAGCCGTGCGTGGGAGGATGTGCATGCAAGGAAGCTTGCACGGTTGCATTACCGGCTAAGGAGGAAGTGGATGACTGAGACGTTGTCTGTGAGTGCATACGCGATGACGAAGGGCTGCCGCCCCCCGTGACCGTGAATGATGGATCGCGCTGGATGCTGATGGTGCTTTTCGTGCGTTTGAGTGTTGGCGGCTGGTCCGTGCCACCTTCGGCATTGCCCTGCCACACATCGTACGGGTTCGCGATGGGGGAGCCGTTGAGGCTGAGCATGCCTTCATCTTTGCGCGGCAGACGCAATGTGGCTCCCGGGTAGCCCAACGTCTTCGGGACCGAGGGGTTGAAGGTGGTGATAGAAGGGACGCGCGCGCGGGACGGAGGCGCGTTTGGCACCGGCTTGAACTTCGAAGGCGATAAGGGCATGCGGGGAAGGGGCCGGGGACTCTGGGTGGAGTTGTTGAACGGAGCTCTGAACTTCTGGGGACTAGGAGAGCCAAATGGACGTGACTGGGATTCCATGAACAGGCGGCTGGACAGAGCGATATGAATGCGCGTACCATGCCAGAAGACTTTGCCACGGCTGCTGCGAGGATGCGAGCGCGTTGGGCAGTTCCCGGGCCAGTCGATGAGCCGGGTTTCTTCTGGGGCGAGACCGTCATACGAGCTTATCGAGAGTCAGCGAAGAAGCGCGTGGATTCGCTGTGCTCACCATTTTTGGGGGCCTTCTGCGAGTCTCCCGACGCGTCGTGTTCTGCCTCCTGGCTCGCAACCCACTTCCTCTTCCGAGTGGACTTGTCGATCTCGGTCGCGCCTGCAGCAACAAACTTGTCGCGCTGGACGCCACGGAGGGCCGCTTGGATGTTGCCGTTGTACTTGCCGCCAAAGTCACGCATCTTCATGGCGCGGACCTGCTTTGGAATGCGTGAAACAAGGCCCTCCTGGTGGATGGCAAAGTTCTGAAGGTGGTCCCCGAGCCATGAATTAAACTGGAGTTTGCGGTGGTTGACCTCGATGTCGAGGTTAGCAATGAGATTCTGTTTCTCGTCGACCGTGAACTTGGACATGGCGGGACGTTGGGGAGCTTGTTGAATGTCACGTGCTCTCGGGCCGGCGGCTCAGCTCGGCTCAGGTCTGGGAGAAATTCAAAAACTTGAGAATTAGAAATGAGCTGATTCCCTGTCTCGGTAACCCAGACGTTCGGGTGTGATCCGAGCCACGCGAGAAAATCGAGAAAAATGATGGACAGGGATCACACCCGAACGTCTGGGGCATTTGGTAGTGTGATACCCCCCATGGCGTCACGGCCCCGCCTTGCATCCCTCCCCTCCGATGGGATCCTGGAAAATGTGTAGATTAATTTAATACTATCCTGTGAAGGCCCTCCAATTTTTCCCTGATTTTACCGCCCTCATTTGACCGTGTTCGTCGCCGTCAAAGTTGATCACTTTTGGCGGGCCCAAACACTGTTTGGGCCTCAACTGGGTGCATTTGCCCAGGGAAAATTCAGGGCAAGTCTAGGCAGCCTGGGGAACTCTAAGGATCATATATTAAGGCATTCTAGCACATAAACAGCAGCCTACGACGGCGCGCCACCAATAGTGGGGAGGGCGTGACGTGACGCCATGGGGGGTATCACACTACGGACTGCCCCAGACGTTCTGGAGGCTATCCCGTCCATCATTTTTTGGCCTTTTCTCGCGTGGCACGGATCATCCGGTCCGCGGGGCGGGATAGCCGACAGAACGTCTGGGTTACCGAGACAGGCTGATTCCTGGCTTTTCTCCTACCAGTGCCACTATGCCGCGGGATATATATCTTGTCATTGGCGGGAGTGGCTTCGTTGGCCGCCACATTGTTCAACAGCTCGTTGCTCGTGGCGACACCGTCGCCGTACTCGACCTCGTTCAGCGCTACCACGACGTCCCCTTCTACCCCGCAGACATCACAGACCAGGCCCAGGTAGCAGCAGCCCTTAGAACAAGCGGCACCTCCTGCATCATCCACACCGCGTCCCCCACTGCCGGCGTCAAGCTCGAGGACCCGGGTCTCTACTGGCGCGTAAATGTCGACGGTACAAAAGCTATCATTGCAGCCGCGGTAGAGACAGGTGTACGCAAACTGGTCTTCACCAGCTCTGCCAGCGTCGTCTTCGTTGGCGCAGATCTCATAGACGTCGACGAGCGTACCCCAATCCCGGAAATTCCAATGGACGCATATAGTGAATCCAAGGCAAAAGCTGAGGAAGCCGTTCTCCAGGCCAATGGCAAGGGCGGTCTCTTGACCGTGGCTCTGCGCCCCGCAGGCATATTCGGGTTCGTTCATGTTCCATCTTCGTTATCACAATTTTTTCTGACTGAGTCTACCAGGCCTGGGGATCGCCAAGCCATGGCAGGCTTCTACCAGGTTTATGAGCGCGGCCAGACCCATTTCCAAATCGGCGACAACACGAACCTCTTTGACTGGACGTACGTCGGCAACGTTGCTGCGGCTCACCTGCTTGCGGCTGACCGCCTCGACGACCCCCCACCCGCTCCCGTGCTCAACGACCTCCCAGAGATGCCCAAATCCCCCGAAGAGGTTCCGCCACTCACACCCGCGGAGGAGAGGGTCGTGCGCTATGGATTGTCCCCTGTGGACGCCACCATAGGATACCGCCGCACCCCCACGTCGGTCGCACGCCCACTTGGGCCCTGTGTTACGCCCCCGCCTAATGCTGAGGCTCTCCTCTCCGCATTCAATGCCCCCGTGCCTCTCGACCGCCCCATCATGCGTACGCGCTTCGACGCGCTTTCCGACTCGATGATCGCGCGCTCAAAGCTACACGATCCAAGCTCATCCCCGCTGCAAGTCGCTGGACAGGTGTTCCACATTACCAACGGCGAGCCGGTCTACTTCTGGGATTTTGCGCGCCTCGTATGGCATCACCTTGATCTTGTTTTCCCTGAACAGGCGAAGGCGCGCAAGACGAGCCTGTGGACCTTGCCGAAATCGCTAGGGATGCTCGCGGCGGGGGGTGCGGAGTGGTGGGGGTGGCTCATGGGGAAGGATCCAACCTTCACCAGGTTCAAGGTGTCATTCTCATGTGCACGGCGGTGGTACAACATCGAGAAGGCGCGCCGGGTTCTTGGCTATGAGCCGCAGATAGGCGTTGACGAGGGCGTACGGATAATGGTCGAGGTGTGTTTCTTTTCAAACTATTTACTCTTTACAATTCTGAAACACATGTCAGTGGTGGAAGGAGCAACATTTTGCCTCAAAATCATAGTCGACTGTCCCGTTAATATTATACAAAAACACTGGGAGCCCCACACTTCGCTCGGATTGCAAGATCGTTGTCGCAACGCGAGTGGTCCGGGCTGCAGAATGCGCTCGACACTATAATAATATAGTACTGCTCGAGAGCACGTTGCTCATTATGGGCGTTTCTTTCTGCGAGATTCACTTGTCAGTGCTCCCTCTGAAACCCCCGATCGCTTGCGCGTATTCGTCCGCGACCCATCTTTATTACAACGTGCAGTGCATGCAGGGGAGCCTTTCTATACACCAACAGACGTAGACATGGTCCACGTCTCTTGGCCTCAGTGCCAAAGTCTGACCAAGACTTCGGGAAGAGAAAGATAATCCTATAATCGATTCATTGCATTGTCGATCTCGTTTTGGTCTCCTTTCCGTATTCCTTCATTGTTTACTACATACACGAAAAACCAGCGGCATATCATCTCTACTCACTCTCATCAAACATCGATACAAATTCGCCGAACACCTTGATTCTCTCAGTCATATGTCGATTCGAATTGCAGTCTCGGATATTGTGCCTAGCCAAGTATCAGCCAACGCTGGAAGACAGAGAGTTTGTCACCCGCCTCGTTTTCCCTCCCATCTGCGTTGTCAACTCTGCCCAATCCTCATCTACGTCGATCTCGAGCACAGCGCCATCGAAAAACATGATCTTGTATCGGCCACCTTGAGAAACACGTGATTCATGCCGCATGCACCAGCCGACTGACGGAATGAATTTAGTTTGCGGGGCGCGGTGGTCGTCCGTTCTAGAGAGCTCGAGGTCCTCGCGGCACCAAGTAGGCATGATTGCGGTTTTACCAGTCACGGACAGATGTTGCCCTTCGATACTAGCCATGTCGGTAATGGAAGAAAAGCTAGATGGTTTTCGCGTCGTGGTGGACGCGAACGCGAGCTTGGACGGTCGCGGTGCAACGTTGACCAGTGACATTGTCTGCGTTGATGAGAAGCTGGCTGGGGCGGGTCGAGGTTGTGTATTTAGTAGGTCAATCACAGGCAGAGTCCTGCTGCGAGACTTTGAAGCGCTTAGAGAGTTGAAAGGATATTTTGTCGCGGGATCTTCGCGTTCCATGTCTTCGAGAGCCTCACAGATGCGCCAGAAGCTAGCCAGGTGCACGATACTATCCTGCTCGGTCCTTTCCAGAGTCTCCCAGTCGGTAGTAGAGATATGAAGAAGTTCGTCGTTAGTTTTGAGGACTTTCTTTGTCCATTCCTCTCCTCGCGCCCCAGATATGAGTCTTGCAATCTCCAGCGATCCGCATTGCCGAGAGAGTCTGAGTCGTATCCGAGGTGCGTCAAGAGGGTTGTCCACGGGGTCCGATCTCATTGGGCTGGTGGACGCCACAGCGGCGGAAGTAAATCTTCCAGGCCCAACCAGAAGTTCAACATCTCCGGGAGCCGCGTTCGCCATTAGCGTGCATTTCGCTGCTGCCGTATGCAATATCAGCTGGAGCGCATCCAGGGTCAATGAGTTGTTGCAGTTGCGTAACCACGGTGGCTGAACAGCACCTTTGGCGTCCGCTGCTTTATACGCTCAACGAGAAGGGCAGCGTCATTGTATTGTCTCCAGTAAACAGGGGGCAAGTCATTGATAGTGTACCTCTTGGCGGGCTCTTCCAGGCAGCACGGGTGACTAAGACGTGGTGCACTGTACACCTCAATCTGGCCAAGTGAGTAGATAAGTGCACTCGTCTGGGCTCCACGAGCGAGATACCTCCATTCCTTGTGCGCCTATCGAAAGTACTTCGGTACCTTTTTGACCTCGTCGACGCTCCCCCTCTCGAAGATCGACGAGCAGGGAACGAGAAGGAAGAATAGTTATCTGACCGTGAATCGTCTTGTGGGCTTCGGGGCTCAGCAAGTCCGTCGTTAACGGCAAAGGCCTGGTCGTTCCGACAGGGATGAGCTAGATATACATGAGAAATATGTATCAACAATGGACGGCACTTACAGGTGAAGCATCGGCAAGGGGGGAAGGTGAGTTGGAATCGTGTGAGTCTGCGCCCCCTTCAATTGAACAGGGTCATTGCTCCGCCTGGCGATGCGCACCTAGGGAAAAAATCTTGTCGTGTGACAATCGAACAGCGCCCGACTGTGCAGCTTCCGCAAGATGCCTTTGTTTAATGGGCAATGGGTCTGAAACAATGCGCCGTGCTGGTAATTCGCCCCCCAACGCATCTCTCCGATGGGTTTCCCGAACATCTTCGCCAACCGTTTTGTTTGGTGCGCAAGAATGCCCTTGGTGTTTATGGCGGGTGGAAGGCAAGGAAGACTGCGGAAGGCCCGAATTTGACTCGAACAATGCATGCTTGCTGCGGATACTCCCGGATGCTCTGCGCGAGGTCGACCTAAGGGGAATGACAGGGGACTTGATATCAAAGAATCGATGGCATAGAAGGACGGGGAGTTGTATCCTCCGAATGGGATTCTGGGACAATGTCGTCAAATACGTTCAAAGTCATGTAAATCGCTTACGATCTCCAACAATTTTGCCACCAGATCTTGAACTTCCGTCGACATGCTCCCGGGAAGAGCATACGAAGCAGTCAGGACCATTTTCACAGTCTCGGGATTTGAATTGGCCTAGAGTGTTCTATGAATAATCAAGTAGGAGACAGACACCGGAAGACTAATCTCAAATGGGCGTCTACCTAGCAGACAGGCCATGGCGATACATCCCATCGACCACAAGTCAACGTCATATGCATAGGGAAGACCTGCTAAGATCTCCCTGGAGACTCAAAGTAGATAAAGAGAGAAACAATCAAGGAAGCGGAGAGCATACGGGGCAACAAAGTGAGGGGCTCTTAGGAAATTATCCGAAGGGACCTTGGAGGGCGGCAGACGCGTCGCGAGATCGAATTCGCCTAGTTTCTGGTGGTGAAAGCTCAGAAAAAGATGCTAAGAGATTGAAAAAAGCTCACAACTCTACCCTCAGTCGTTAAATATATATGGCGCGGTGTGATATTGCGATGCACGACTCCATGCTTCCTTAAATATAACAAAGCCTCTGTCAAACTCTTCAGTACGCCTCGCAGGTGATCTTCAGTGAACGAATTGGCATCCACCCAGTCGGAGAGGGTGCCTCCGAAACAAACTTCGAGTAAGCGAAAGTGTGCAGATGGTGTGGAGAAGCTTGAGAACAAGGAGACAATGCACGGGTGGGACAGCGATTGCTGAAGTTTAGCCTGTGCTTCAGGCGAAGACCAAGAATTTATGATTCCAGCGCGACTGGCGGAAATCTGAGAGGCGAGTCGATGCGAAAGTTACCCTTTGCAAGGTATGGGGCGATCTATAAGGACGCACTTTTGCTAAGACAAGTTGACGACTCCTCAAGCGTCCGCGTTTACAGTTCACAAGGTATGTGAGTGATCCCAGTTTTTCCATGAAGTCATAATCCTGGGCCTGTTAACAGAGCGTACATAGTAGAACGAGAAGAGCTTGTCTACTTCAAGTTCTGGAGCATTATCCTCCGAAAGCTCTTGAAGTATGCAGGTGTTGTGCGCTGATATTCGGTTCATTTTAGGCTGCGTGCGGATTTCGAGCTGTAGTCCGAAGATTGGACCAAGAGCCCAGTAGATGAGAGATTGCAGTCGACTCGGTTGGCACTGGCAGTCTGACTCTGAGTTGATAAGACGAAACGCGATCACGTGAGCTTGGCACCATCTGAAACTTGGCCTAGGCCTTACGTAAGTAGCCCGGTTCTCGTCCGAGCAGTCTCGCGCCCTCTCGCGCCCATGTGCCAAATTTTGCCAAGAAAAAGAACTCTGTCGATACTAGTATTAATACTGCCTTCGTCATGGACTCAAGGATACGACGAAATCTCACACTGAAAATCTAAATCAGATTTTTGAGGCTGCCACAGATACTTACACGCTATTTTCGAAGCCCTTCGCCGCTCCTCCTGCAATTCTCTGTACCAGGCTATTGAACCCACCAGTCCAGTAGGATGGCGCCCATAAATAAAGATAAGTACATTATACATTTCGACTCAGTGCGATCATGCCATACCACACACGACTCAGTGGGTGCGACAGGGTACGACGGATTCCGACGGTCGCATTTTTTCAGTAGTGTGAGATATAGAGATAGCTAGAATGGGGGGAAATGGCTACTCTGAGCCCGTAATGCTCCTGTACAGGGAGGGCCTCGGAAGCCCACTGTGTAGCTAGAAAACAACTACGCAAGCATGCAATTGAAAGAGCTGAGTAAGAAGGGATGGCGGGTGGGGATCGGAAAAATCTGCTATGGGTGTAGCGGCTGGGAGACACGAAGGAGGAACACGAGGGCACGATAATATATGGAGCACGAGAGGATGGGAGAGGGAAGAGATAAAACTATGGAGATGACAAAGGGAGAGGCGGTGCTCTCTGCCCAATCCCCGTGGCCTGCCTAGACCATCCATCATGCAATACCACATACGACTTGGGTTCGACGGACAGGGACACACCGGGTGAGATGATGCCAGTATCTGGTCGAAACATTGAGTGACCCGAGAGTATACAATCCCTGCCACTTGAAGTCCAAATATACACTGTGGAGCAAACAACGCCTTCAAGTTGAGTGTGGGGGGGGCTGCATACTTGCGCAAGCCTTCAGTAGTTTAGAGGCAAGATCTAAGTTGAACGGGGCTCACATCAATAAGTAGCGGGAGAACGCCAAAGAATGAAAGCCAAAGGCGTTGATAATAATTCGATCCGCACCTAGTACTTACGTCCAAAACACAAACCTACAGTGCAGTCGCGAGTTCGAGTTCCGGGCAAGAACGAGTTCACTGGGCTCGGGGAATGGATCCGCAGTGTGCCGCCGTGCCGTTGTTCGCATTTTCAGTGTTGCTTGAACGCGTTCCTATAAAAGACGGGTGCCACGAAGCGCGCCTTTCCTTGGGTTTTCTGTCGAATGCGAACTCGATGTTGGCTAGGTACGTAGCTCGGGCCTGTGTGAGAGCTCCAGCAGCCTCTGAGGGATGCAGTGTACAATCTTGCGAGGCACTGTCCAGGGTGGTCCCGCTATGCATCCAGATTCAAAAGGTATTGGCGGATTGGAGACTGGAGACAAGGGAAGAGATTAGATCAAGAAATTCAGTTATGATAAAGCGGAAACATCCCCGGACGTGGCGCGTATCTTGAAACTTGCTTGAAACCACACATAATCGACCCACATTTTGGCAGAGTGACGCCTAGATGGTCCTCCACAACGCATTGCAGCTGTTGCAACCAAAGCGACCGAGAAACCTGCTGCAGTGGGGCGGAGTAGTCGGCGTCGCTGTGGGATTCGCCGCGTTGGGATTGCCCGGCGGGAGATTCTTCACTAGCTTCCGGCCGACGGGGCTAGGTAAAGTCACGCAACCCAAGCAAGAGGTCTCAGATCGTCTTATCACGCACATTGATGAACATACGTAACCACCCCCCCCCCCCCAAATGCGGAAGTCCCATCACTCCACTGTCTTTCCTCGCCACTCGACAAAGCTGCGTCCTCCTCGACGATTCCACTGCAGTACGGCCTCTACAGGCTCTGAAAAGCTCACTTGCACCGGCACCAGCTTTTGCCTCCTCAAAAATAGCCTATATCCAGCAGTTCACCACACCATGAGCGTGTCGAACTTATCGACAGTCACTGAAGCCGGTGAGACAACCTCGGTAGTCAAGGAAGATGTATCCATTTAGTACATCGTTTCTACTACGCAGTGGCGAGAGAGACCTGCGAAGAGCATTCAAAGTGACTGACACAGTCGCGCTCTTCTCGCTTGAACGACAATTTCTGCTGACGAAAGTTCCAAAAGGAGCGGAAACACGTGCCTTTTACGTATGTTGATCAATGTGCGGGAATCCGCGATCTGCTACCTCTTGAACCCAAGCACACGTCAAGTGTTCTGCGGCACTTGACCGGGACCCTCGAGGCCTTCTCTCATCGTTCGAGTTCCGCCTTGTTCTCAACCATCACGTCGGCATCCAAAATGACTCTCTCAGCTCCCCAACCACCACCGGACTGGACGCACACTCCGGAAGTGCGTCGCTTTATTGCCTTGCAGCTCCGTTTATTCAGTAAGGCTCTGTAAAGGATGTCTCAAGACTAACCAAAGAATCGATCGCCAAGCATCGCGCAGTGGAGGACAAGATCGGTGCACTGCAGTCTTCCCAATGCACCTTCGAATCTGTGGGTCCCATCTTTGCACACACAGGGAAGATTTGACTTAAATCAGTCCCCAGGTCTTCGTAAGTCCAACGCCGGCTGGATACAATTCCGTTCTTTATTCCTCCGCCGCCGCAGCTTGCCCTAGAGGCTGCAGAAACCGAGTTCGAGGCTGCAAATGAGCCACTCTCTTTCTACCAGAACGTCTCTCCCTCCAAAGAATTGAGGGACGCTTCTACCGCTGCAGACTCCCTCGTCCGCGATTATGGTGTCGAGTCCTCCATGCGACTTGATGTCTTTAATGCGAAGCTTGCTGCAGAAGAGAATATCAAAACCTCGGGTCTCTGGACGAAACTCTCTGACGAAGAACAACGTCTTGTTGAGAAAATGGTGGCGAAATTTCTGCAATTGCAAAGTCACTCAGCTAACGATCCCCTAGGTTCTGGACGGCAAACGTGCTGGTCTTGGACTACCGGAGGACAAGCGAAATATCTTGACGGGATTGCAAAAGGAACTTTCGCAAGTCTGCCTCGAGTTCGATGTGATGCATCTTATTGCTCTCCCGAATCCTGCTGAATATTGATTGACAGAAAAACTTCAATGAAGAGAATGTAATATGGGCAATCTCATGTTTCATCTTACTTATACTTCAGTAGGGTGTCATATCTTTCACGAAAGACGAACTCGAAGGTGTCCCGGCCGACGTAATCTCCGGGTACACAAAACGGACCGAGGGGTCAACCGAAGTATACGATGTTACCTACAAGACCCCCGACATCTTCCCAATCGTTCGTGTCTAATATGCCAACTGCGCCCAGTTGCTGAACACTGTGCATCTAGTTCAAATTTGCCAAACGGCCTGAAACACGCCAGCGCGCGTACGAAGGCCACGAATCACGCTTAGCAATAAATGTGCCTTTAATGGAGAAATTTCTTCGCCTTCGCCGGGAGATCACCAAAGTTCTGGGCTATGCTACTTGGTAAACATTCCTCCTCTTTTCATGTTCCACTGCGCTGATGCCTGGCTCCAGGGCAGATTACAAGACGGAGACTAAGATGGTCAAAACTGGCAAAGGGGTGGTCGATGTATTGATTTTACCTGCACTTTCCTCCCCTCATTTCTCAACCCAAGCCAGTTCCTCGACGACCTGGAGAAGAAGTTGAAACCTGTCGGCATGAAAGACCGGGAAACACTGCTCGCATTGAAGGAGAAGGAGCACGCTGAACTAGGTCTCCCATTCGACAGCAACTTCTACATCTGGGACTACCGATACTACGACCGCAAATTCATCGAAAGTTCGCTAGACCTTGACGATATGCTGGTGAAGGAGTACTTCCCGGTCTCGGTCGTTGTCCCTGCGATCATCGATATATATCAAAATCTACTCGGGGTGCGGTTCGAAACTATAAACACGGACAAGCCCGCATGGCATCCGGGTGCGCTCTTTCTTTATGTCGGTGTGACACCTCGGGCTCATCAACAGTAGATGTACAGCAATTCGCTGTGTGGGAGAAGGACGCCACCGATTCGTCCGGCTTCCTCGGATATTGTTATCTCGATTTATTCCCCCGCGGTGCAGTCGTCTTCAGCAACTATTCTTGCGTTTTCTCATTTTCACATATTGTAGAGTCGAAGTACTCTCATGCGGCTGTTTGGCCCATATTCTCCGGATACACTTACGCCGATGGCAAGCGCAGCTACCCGCTCGCGGCCATGGTTGCGAACCTGGCCAAGCCGACGCCGGACAAGCCCGCGCTGATGAGACACGACGATGTGGTCACATTCTTCCACGAGATGGGACATGTTTTCCACGGCCTGCTCAGTCGGACCCGGTTCGCCAGGTTCCATGGTGAGAACTGTTTGCACCGTTTTTCCGCCACATGACTTATTTCCATTGTACAGGCACGAAGTGCGTTAAGTGAAAAACTATGTTAGACTCAACTTACTAATCTCTGATGTAGAGTGGCAAGGGATTTCGTAGAGGTCTTGAAACATTGTTTGCTTCGACTTTCGTGTTCACTGACCGTTTGTCAGGCCCCATCGCAAATGTTAGAAAATTGGTAGGCCCGCAAGTCTTATGGCGCTTTCCTTTGCTTATGTTATACAAGGTGTTGGGAACCGGAGGTTCTCCAAAAAATGTCAAGCCACTACGAAACCCAACAGCCCCTCTCTCCCGAACTCATTGAAAAAATCGTCAAAAGGTAGCCAGCCGACTCCGGCGATCGGCTTTTGCTGATCGACCATAGTCGCTACGTCAACGTCGGACTGTTTTTCCTCCGTCAAGTGTTCTTCGCCAAGTTCGACATTAAAGTACACACTGACCAAGGTACTTACCAGTAGCATTGCTAGTAACTGACTTCCATCTGGCTGAGTACAGAAAGCGAGGACTACACGCTGTTGTGGAACAAGCTCCGAGAGGATATCTCTCTCGTCAAGTCGGTGAAGCCATGTCCAGGACAAGGTATGTTGTGTCTCCACCTCGCCCAATTAGCGTGGAGTGGCTTGATGTATCGTTTTTTTAAAGGGTCTTTCGGGTATGTATATTTCACCGCCCTGATAACGCGCGCTCCTGATTCCTCCCAGACACATCTCCGGTGGGTACGATGCAGGCTACTACGGGTACAGCTACAGCCTCGTCTATGCGACGGACATGTACTGTGAGTCGCTTCAATCGCGTTTAGTCTTTCAATGTATCTGATTTAATCCTGCCCCTCAGCTACTATATTCAAAGGTGACCCTCTCAACCCTACGCGCGGAAAACTCTATCGCGACAAGATCTTGAAGTACGGCGGAAGCAGAGAGGAGCTCGATTCCCTGAAAGTGCGTGCCGGACATCTCTTCCGTGTTCCACACCAAAACTCCCTTTCAGGATTTCCTTGGCCGACCGCCGAACAGCGAGGCATTTTTGAAGGAACTCTTTGGAACGGTGCCCGCTGCGTCCTTGTAGGTAGCGGTACTCAAACTTGGAATAGCACTTGTTGTGTCCTATTGTATAAATGCTTTCGTTATCTTATCAGAACAGCGACCAGGGGTCTCCGACTTATTGTCCCGCGACCTTCACACCCGCCGCAGGATCGTCGCCGAGCTCCTCCTCAGCCTCCTCATACGCCTCTGCCTCCTCCTCCACCTTGCCCACCTCCGCGTCGCGCCGCTCGTCGTCCCGCTGCAGCTCGTCGCGCATGACCTGCACGTCCGCGTCGACCTTGGGCGCGACACGGTCGATACCTGCCTCCGCGAGTGATACGTGCGTACGGTGCGTAGCGAGGTGCGCGGAGCGCCGCGGGGGGCGCTTGAGCCGCCGGCGCGCGACCATCACAGGCACGGAGCATTTCTAAGACCCATATCAGTGACGATGGCGCAAGTTTAGTCCCACTGAACGAACCTCAATGAGATAATGCGAAGTCGACCCAAGAAGGATGCTATGATTCTTATTAGCTCACCAGGTATTATCTGGGATAAAGATAAGTCACCCTTTCAGCTGGCCTAGTCCACGCGATCCTACGATGAGCATCTGTGGTTCATGGTAATCGACGATATCTGTGCTGGGAGTCAACGACGAGTCGATCGACCAGTCCAAAGCGAACCTAGGAGCATATGTCTAGCGTTCTTCGCGTGCCATGCCTGGCACACGACCGTTACGTTCAGCTTTGTGCGCTGCAAAAGTCCGGTCGCTTGTCTGCAGAGAATATATGCCAAGCCTTGGCGCTGACAAAACGACATCGGTTTGTGAGAAAAGTGGGTATGGCAATGTGCGATGGCCCGCACCTCTTGCTGACTCCGCAGCTTTCCTGCGCGATCCGCAGCATTGGGGATCGGGGGATCGACTGGGGGAGAATGAATGAGAGGGAGAGAGGCGAGAGAGCAAGCTGCCCACCCTTCCCCTCGTTTTCCATTATATTCACGATCATCATCTCGTCACCGTCCCGAATAACGGTTCCGATGCCCCACTCGACAGCGTACCGACTTTCCTCGCTGAGATCACTGGCGACGATGTAGCGTTTCCGCTTGCGGTCGCCCAGCTTCGCGTCAGGATCCCCTTGAGTTACAGTGATGGTGCAGCGGTCGCGCTGGAAGATAGGGCGCGAAGTACGCAACTCCAGCGGCTCGTGGCGCGTCGATTTGCGTCGGCGCGGGTTACGTTTGCCGCGCGCTGTGCCGGAGCCAGCATTGAGCGTACTCGGAAAGTAGGGGTCGGGCGGTACCACGACGTTGACACCTTCGCCGAGGGGGTCGGCGTCCGCATCCTCATGCACAGCAACAGGGGCAACGATGGAGTTCTGCTCGGTGTTGCGCTCAGTAACAGGATCAAACTCGTCGTCGCTCCATTCTTCGTCGTCGTCGTCAGTCTCGTTGGTCGTCTCGTCGCCCGAATCGTCAGGGTCGTCGGTGAAGGCGTTGCGGGGTCGCATAGAGGATGTTTCGGAGGCGAGGTCTATATCGGACTGGGTGAGAGGCAGGGCCTGTGGTGTCGGGGAGGAATCGCGCTGCTGGCGGAAGCGACGAAAGGAGAAGGGCGACTGAGAGCGCGCCCGGGAACGGCTACGCGAGGGATCTTCCGACGACGCAGCTGGCGCATGCGACGAGGAGCGGGCCGGCTTGCTGGACAATGCGCTCCGTCCCCGCTCCTTGTCCGCCGCTGCCGACTCCGGGATCACGGGGTTCGTAGGGGTGCGGGTCAAAGATAGACTAGACAGTGTGCCCATCGAGAGGATTGAGCTGAAGGACATCTTGCTGAACGAGCCACGCGGGACGATTTCAGGGGGTCTAGTCGCGACCTGGGCCGAGTTTGTGCGCTCCAGGGCATTCATGATGAGCTGGGAGGCCTGCTGGTCTAGCTCCTGCATTTCTGTCAGTACAGGAGGAATTGAGCGGCCACGGGGCCGATATCGAGCGACGGCAGAGGAGGGAGGTGAAGACATGGGAGTTGGCTAGACTCACATCCGCTGAAGGCTTCTATTAAATAAACGCGGTGAGTTGAGCTAGAGCCAGTCTTGGCGATACATAACGTACACTCATCGCCGATGTTTATCGAAGAAACAACGGGGATAGATGGCAGACGTTGGGAAACAAACGGAACGGAGAACAAGTCGCGTTCGTTTACCGTGACTGTAGGAGGAGAACAGCCACCAAAGGCCTAGACCACTGTCTCCTTTCAATGATAATAATCCATCTTCAGTCTCAGAGGTACTCGCATAGACGTCCCTGAATTATTTGGGTGGCTGCCTGACGGTGCTCAGAGTCAAAATGATATACGGAGCTCATCCGTGCTTCGCATATATTTTGCCGAACGCCTTGGGGCCTCCGGCCATCTCAATTGTCCGAGTCGTGGCCATCGCTTCAACGCAAGGAAAAGGCGGATACATGGTGATAAAAGTACACGTAGTGACAATAATACATCGAACGTACCAGCCGTTTATTAGTCCTGGCTAAGCTTCAGTCTGTTTCCCAGATCCTTGCGAAGCAGCTGCGCATGCTGCCCCTCGAACCCATCGCACTCTGCAACCATCACCTCTGTCAGAGTGTTCCCCTCCCATGCCTGCAGCCCATCCGTGAACTTGACACGCTCGCCGAGGACGTCGACCAGCACCGCGCCGGATAGCTCATTGCAGTTCGAGATTTCGAGCATCTTAAGGCGGGGGAGACGTACGCGAACCGGACCGTTCTGCGAGGGCGCGAACGGGCGCAGCAGTTCGACGACCTTGTCCGACATGTCCGACGCGACGATGTAAAACTGCTCCAGCGCCCCGAGGCGGCTGAAGACAAACTTGAAGTCTTTTGTCCGCATATCGCTCCAGTCCATGTCCAGGATGCGCAGCGGGGGGTTGGAGCGCTGGATGAGCCTGCGAAGCCCCATTCCCGTCGCCCGATCACTCGAGGGCGAGCGCGAAAAGTCGTTGGCCTCGTCGTCACTGTCGCCCTCCTCATAGAAGGAGCTATTTGCGAAATGGAAGTCGACGTTCAGCTGCGCGAGATAGAGCTCGGTGAGCCGTGGCGCATCGATGAAGGAGAGCAGCGAGCGGGTGCCGCAGGTGCTGCGGATGTGAAGCGTCTGCAAGGCGGGGAGACGCACGACGGGGAGTGGCGCGCTGATAATCTCGTCGTCGTGCTGCCATCCCGTGAAAAAAAAAGCTTCGAGCTGCGGACATGCCGACAGAAACTCGAGCACGGAGCGCGGCTGTGTGTGTACCACGAGAGAATGCTCCGACATGACGATGGAGGTGAAACGCAAAGGAACCAATGATGGTGCTTTGGGTAGCTCGGCCGTCCAGACATTCATGGTTAGCCAGGGGGGCATTGCCGAGGTGAACGTGAGGCGTTCGTCCGGCACCGCTTGCACTTGCACCTGGTCCGGGTCCTGAATTGCGATGACTAGCGGGTCAATGCAGTTGGACGATGAACCAGAAAGATCAATGAATTCTTCGCGTTTCCCGGTCATCGTGAAGTGGCGCCATCGGTCCAACACCGGCAGAAATGGCGAAAGGAGGGGAAGGACAAGACTCGAGGATTGCGACACATGCAGGTGGATGTCGAAGGTCAATGGGGACGACTGGCGCGTCCACAACGCGGCTTGGGCATGCGAGGACGCGATGCTGGACTGATCATCGAGAAATATATTTTGCCATATTCTCGGAGACGACTGCGGGGGCGGATGAGATTCCGGAGAGGGGGGCGATAGCAGCCGACGCTACCTGAACTATTCTCCGCCACAGTGACGAGACGCAGGCCAAGTGCAAGGGCGCGAGAGGATAGGATCTCGTTGTGCAGAGAGCGAATATCTTGATAAGGATTTCCGGAGGCACACACTCGAGTGCGGCAAACGAGCGTGTGCCATCGGCTGGCTGCATGAGGGGGGCCATAGTTAGTTGAAGACAGGCTGCGGCTTGGCTGAGCTTTTGAAAGGCGTCGGGGGTCTTGGTCCTAGTTGCCGTTTCGCCGGTCGTTTTGCGGTCTCTGTCAACGTTCGCGTGTGTCGCTACCCAGTCCGACTACTGCGTCCTCGGCCACACAGCCTGCACATCGCGTTCTAAAATTGCATACAAGGTGGCCAACCGTCATTATAATACAGTGTATGCAGTATCAGCACAAATCGCTACCATCTCAGTAGCTACTCCCACCCTGCAAGGTCGAACGGGAATTATGGCGCTGCTTGATTCCGGCTTCAAGCAACGTGCAGCGAGCTTTAAATATTAGAGGCCTCGGCGATTGAAAGATGAAACCTTCCGTCGGTGTCATACAGCGTCCTCGTGGACTACTTGCCCCGCTAAGCCTGAACATCTTCTCGACCTATCTTCAAAAATGTATTCGGCAGCAGATAAAGTTGCAGGGGGTCCCAAGAGCACATCTTCAGCCCCCAGATCGATACACTTTGAGCCGTGTTAAACGAGGCCACTGAGGATGGAAACATGTCGCGTTTGTTCGCAGTTTGAGGGGACGGCTAAGGTTTGAAGTAGGCGGGACCGAGACCGAGACTACACGAGTAGACGGCGTTGTGCCTGGAATCACCAGCAGATCCCGCTCGCGGACAAGTTGCTCAAGAGAACAAGATAGAGCCCGGCGGTTACGGCGCTCACGCTCCAGTCCAGCACGCGCTGAATCAACGAAGAGTTTCCGCGGCGCCTAACGTACGGCAGCAACACAGAAGATACCAGAGAGCTTGAGAAGTGCAAAGATATCGTTCAACCAGCGTGCATGGGGACGAACGAAAGGAAGGCATGGTGACTATCGAGCAAACTCATTCCATTGATCGCCGCGGCCGGGGATTGCCGGTGCAGCTCCGGCAACTCACGTGCAGAAACTGTACAGCTGCCACTTGCTTCAAATCGTCCACCGCGACCGCGCCCGCCTCCCGCCGTCCCACAAAAAAAAACAGCCCAGCATGCCGGGAGTACGCGATATCAGGTTGGCCCGTACCCCGCCCGCTCAGAGCCGCTGTTTATCTCTCCTTCGTCTCCCAGCGCAGAAGCGTTCATCACAGCCTACGCTTCCCACTTGAAGCGCTCTGGCAAACTTGAGGTGCCAACATGGGTCGACCTCGTCAAAACCGGCTCGTTCAAAGAGCTCGCCCCATACGACCCCGACTGGTACTACGTCCGCGCAGGTCCGTCCGGCCATCCGTACCCCCAATCCTTTTTGGCTTACAGGTCTGCTTTACCCCCAGCTGCTGTCGCACGGCACATCTACCTGCGTAAGGACGTCGGCATCGGCGCCCTCACAAAACTGCACGGTGGCCGTAACCGACGCGGCAACCGGCCCTCGCACCATGCCGACTCCTCTGCCTCCGTCCAGCGGAAGGTCTGCCAGTCTCTGGAGAAGATTGGCGTCCTGGAGCAGACCGAGAACGGCGGCCGCAGAATCAGCCAGGACGGCCAGCGGGATTTGGACCGTATTGCCACCGCGGTTGTTGAGGCTGCCAAGGAGGATGAGGACGAGGACGAGGAGGCCGAGGTAGAGGAGGATGAGGAGTAGACGTTCCCTCCCGCCCTATGACTTGCATGTTTCCCTAATCTCAATCTGGTATGCAGCATGCGCTAAATATTTCTTCTCGACGACGAGGTTTACGCGCCGGAAATGCCACACTCACGGATATCCTGGCAACAAGCTTGCTTGCCCGTCCCAGTGTGGGCATGAATCGGGTATCATCGATATAGTACTAACGGATACAGAGTAAAGGTGGTTTTACAATGAGAGATCTCAAGCCAGGAAGATCTTGCGCAGTTGGTCCAATCCTCCAGGCTGCGAGCAAATGGGGCATGTGTGTGTGTGGGTTATCTCGGACGTGATGCACCTAAATGCAGAATGAGGAGCTGTGCTTAGACTTGTTGAACGGCTACTCACGGAGAGCAGAAAATATGGCCGCATGGAGCACAGCACACCGAATTGGGCTTCTTGAAGCACATCGGGCACGAAAATTGAGGGACGGCTTCCTCGCCTTCACTATCGTCCAATTCACAGTCCACCTGTCATATGTCGATCCACTGTGAAGCCGTCTCACATTGCTTTCCGCTTACCTTTGTGGTCGCACTCTGCTGCTCCTTGAGCTCCTCGGCATCTTCGTAGTCATAGTCATCGAACGCCTCCCAGGAATCGTCCGAGTCATCATCGGACTGCGGGGGCTCGTCTGGGTACTTCAACTGCCCCATCTCCTCCTCCCACTCCTGGGGCGGGATCGAAGGATCACCCTCGTCGCCGCCCTCGTCGTCGCTGTCGTCGCAGTGAACGGGGGCATGTTCAATGTGCTGTGGGGATGATAGATGAATATTTATTGAGAAAGAAATCGGGGCAGCGTACGTAACGCAGCCCGGCGGGCGTTTGGAACTCAATCTCGCATGAAGCGCAGTAGTGGTGGTAGCGGGAGTAGATGAAGTGCTGTAGGGGAAAGCATAAGCGAAAGCCGGGTGAACAACATCAGCATACGCACATTGCGGAGCGTGTTCATGTTCAGGAACCTGCGCTTGCAGTAGTCGCACTCAGGGTGCGCGGGCGTCGCCTGGATGTGCTCCGCGCGCTGCTCGAGAGAGCTGAAGTATAGGTCACAGGGGGCACAGTAGCATTCATCGTTATTGAACGGCATTTTTGTTGCCGGTTAGTATGAAGGGTGATTGATATTAGGGGCGAATTCTGAGTCCTCCGTCAGTCAGTCCTAATATCGATAGCTTCGGAGCGGCTCTACTGCGGACGAGGTGTAGTTCCAGACACCCTGGGGTGAGACGTAGAGGAGAGAACCGGATGTCTCAGTCGCAGAAGTTTAGACTTGGGTCGGATAGCGGCCAGCATTGATGTTGCGCAGTTCAATTTCATCAAAGCGAGCTTTACAGGAACGTAATAGATCATAGTACTGGTCTGTAGAAGCGCCTGAGAAAGCGACCACCGATCTGTTTCAAGAGTGAAGACGCTTCGAGTCCTAGAGTCTTTTGAGCTGACAGTGTTTCTGCGACCATTTGTGCTCAGCAGAAAACCCAGGATGAAGACTGAAGTGGATTTAGTCAGCAGACTGAGAGAGATTGAGGTCGCAGCAGATAAACTTGAAAGCTTGGAGGTCATCAAGATTGACTCGGAGAATGAAATCCGAGTCAGAGTCGAGTCACGGTCCCGTGATCAGAACTTTCCTTCTGAATCTCACCACCATGTCATTTCCAGAGCTCACTGCGGCAGACATCCTCAGCTTCCAGTTCTCCTCCTGGTACCCTATTTTCTCGTCAATCAGCATAAAATCCACCGTCATACGCCCCCTGTCCCAGGAATTCCTCGATTACTTACATTCTGACGGCGTCCATGTTCCCGAGGGCTCTGACGACCTGTTCGCAGCTATCCTGTACTCCAGTCAACAATGGCTGATCACTGACGGCTAGGCCCGCCGAAAGTACCCTATCCGATGACGAAGAAGACGCTGAGAAGAGTGACGAGGACGGGGAGATACGACGCTTCGCATTTCCTGAGCTAGATGTGCAGATCAGGGCCGTCATAAGCACCTATGGGGCGGTGTTCCCCAAACTCAACTTTTCTTCGCCAAAGGTAAGGTGAATATGCATGGTCCCGATCCCTAATCCGTCCTCAGGACGCAGCCTGGATCCTGCCTGTCTCGTCTCCCTTAAAATGCACTTCGCCAGCGGACGTGTACATGCTGTTGAAGTCGTCGGATTTCGTCACGCACGACCTCAGTCCGGAATCCGTGTTCGATGGGTGCAGCTCCGGCCCATGTCCATACGAGCTCGAGCTGGTGCTGAGAAAGTGGTATCCCGTTGATCGAAGCCGCGAACTACGCTGCTTCGTCCGTCAAAACACCCTGCTCGGTAATTGCCACATGCCGTTTGGAAAGCAGCTGCTTATATTGAGTCAGGCATCTCCCAGCGGGACACAAACTACTACGATTTTCTCAACGACGAACCCACCCAAGCGCGCATCGTCTTCACCGTCCGTAACTTTTGGGAGACAAATATCCGAGCGCGATGGGACGCGCCGGACTGTGCGCAATTACCGCATTGAACGCTCTTCACTGACCGCTCCGCTACAGACACGTTTGATATTCTGCTCACCCGGGACCTCTCGCGCGGACATATCCTCGACTTCAATCCATACGCGCCGCGCACAGACGCACTGTTATTCTCATATGAAAGCCTCCACGCGTTAAGTCTGACACCCGACTCCAAGATTGAGAAGCCCGAACTACGGGTGATAGACTCGCGCGCCCACCCGGCGGCGACGTCGAATGCGCCGGCGCATCAGCACAATATGATCCCGTTTGAAGCGCTGAGCCTGAGCAGCGGGCGGGATGTGCAGGAGTTCGCGGATGCATGGGAGGAGGGAATCAAGGACAGCTTGAAGCCGTAGCATATATTCGCGAGCTTTCTAACCCTTGGCTTCGCTTTACAACTTTTTTATAACACAAAATCAAAACGGCGTTGAGTCGACCAATTAGGAACGCACGTGATCATAAACCTTGCTCTGCGACTTTTTTCTCTGGGCCGCGATGGGCAACGATTCGCCCGATTTCGATGCGATGCTCTCCAGGGACCTCAAGGAGCGCGTCGCATTCTATATCCGCGAAAACCCTGGCATGTCCCCGGAGACCGCCATGCAAAAAGCGCAGACCGACGCCCTCGTTAACAACCCGTTCATCCCACCTACGAATGGCTGCCCCGTGAACGACCTCCCGCCCGAGCTTCTCGCACACATCTTTGAGCTGGGGCGCCAGATGTATGAAGAGGAGGAGGATTATGAGGACGAGGACTACGACGATGACGGGCTGGAGGATGACGAGTGGGAGACGGACGACGAGGAGGGCGATGCGGACGAAGAGGTCGACGGCGATGCGGACGCGGACGTGCTCATGTCGAGCCCCGTAAAGCGCACTGCGCCACTGCCGCCGTCCGGGACGGACGCGGAGGGCTCCGAGTCAAGTTCAAACGCGGACTCGGTCGGCTCCGCGGCCGAGGGCGACGAGCCAGACCTCGCGTTTCAGGTGCTTGTCTCGCATGTGTGCCGCCACTGGCGCGACATCGCGCTCGGAACGCACACGCTGTGGACCACGGTGCGCTTCGAGGGGCACCTCAACGCCGAGAAGGCCCGTGCATGGATTCAGCGCTCGAATGGGCTCCCGCTCGACATCTTCATCGACTGCACGACCATGCATGACCCGGCGCACGACCACGAGGGCGACGAGGCCGCCATGCAGGGCCCGGCTCGGGCTCCGGCTCCGGCGACCAGCGCCCTCACTTCAGTGTTCGGCCACGCTGCGGCGGCGTTTGGCATCGTGTTGTCCTTTGACCAGACCACCGGCACCATCACGTCTTCTGTCGCTGAACCGCCGGTTGCGCCTGCGGAGGAGCCCGAGCCCGAGCCATGCATCACCCTCGCGGACCTCATCACAATCATCGACATGCTCACTCCGCACGTCGCGCATTGGCGCATCTTCGAAGTCACGGTCAGCTACTACACTTACATGTACGAAGTGCTCCAGCGCCTCTCGCAATGCCCGTCCGCGCCGCTCCTCGAGGAGCTCGGACTGTACGATTACGAAGACAGCGACGAGTACGAGGTGTTCCAACCCGCGGAGCTCGCGACGCCCTTCACGCTTTTCCATGGGATCGCGCCCAAGCTGACAAACGTCGCGTTCTGGGGCGTGCATCTCGCATGGGACGACTCGCTTGTGCTCCTGCAGGGCCTGCGCGAGATCGAGCTCGCGTACCACGCGCTCGACGTGCGGCCCTCGTTCGGGGCGTTCCGCGCGATGCTCGCCGCGTCGCCCGACCTGCAGTTGCTCTCGCTGTGCCTCTCGGGGCCCACGGGCGACATGGAGGTCGTCGAGGTGCCGTCGCTGCGCACACTCGTGCTGTGCTACCTCGACAGCGAGTACGTGCAGCCGCTCGTGCGCGCGCTCGTGCTTCCCGCGCTCGAGGAGCTCACGCTCGACTTCTCGCAGGAGGACTACACGGACTTTGCGAAGCAGCTTGCGGCGCCCGCGCAGGGGCAGACGCGCTCATTGCTTGCGGGGCTCACGGGGCTCAAGCTCACGGGCCTGCCCTGCGACAAAGCGACGTCGGAGCTCGTGATGGCGCAACTGGGGCAGCTCAAGATGCTCGAGCTCAATTGCGCGGAGGAGGACGATGAGCGGTGGTTCCAATTTCTGCACCGAACCAACGGCAAGCCTCCGGCACCCAACGCGCCGATGTTCTGCCCGAAGCTGGAGACGCTTCGGCTAACGGGCATCGAGGGAACGCTTGTGCGCAAGCTAGTCGCGGCACGAAAAGCGGCGGGTGCGCCATTGATCAAAGTGTCGATCAGCGACCGGGACATCGTCGATGAGAAGGATGAAAGGTGGTTGCGCGCAAACCTAGATGCCTTCAGCTTCTTTGAGCCATCCGATTCCGAAGAGGACCTTGCCGAGGTGGATGAGGACGACGAGGAGATGATAGACGACTAATTTTAATTAGGACCAATCATACACATTTTTGGTTGATACTTATGATACAAAATAGGTGTATTTACAGTATAATCACGATTGGTAGAGGGAATGTGAGACAGCGAGCTGTAGTTCGGGAAGAGCATCCCCCTCAGCGGCGGGTGGGTGGGGCATTTCGACGAGGACACAGACCTCGAGGAGCTCTGGGGGCGCCTCGGAGGCAATTGTAGACGGCGCCTTGGACGAGACGGAGCCAAAGCGCGAACAAGCTTCCTTGTCAGGGACCGGCTGTGCAGAGATGGGCTGTGGGACAAGTGAGATGATGAGGAAGATGGAGGAGACGACGTGCCGTGATGTCCTTCCAGGAGACAGGGAGCGGAAGTTTGCGATCTGATAGCCACACATCGAAGAGTTTTGGCTCCGTGCCAAAGGAGAGGGCATGAGAGCCCTGTTCCCCGGGGGCAAGGACGAGGCCCTGTGCCATTGCGCGGTCAACGCGGCGGCGAAAGCGTCTGCGGACGATGATGGCGCGCGCGACGACGGAACATGAGACGGCGAGGAGGAGGATGAGGGTTGCGAGAAAGGTGAAGCTGGAGAGGAGTTTATTGGGTGGGAGAGAAGACAAGGGGGGGGCACTTGCAGATAGAGATTCGAGTTTGAGTTTGAGCTGGCTATGGGCTCTGCAGTCGCAGACGGCGCCGGGGACGAGGAGATTGAAGATGTGGACGGAATAAGGGAAGAAGACATGGGTACATTGATGAGTTTGATACGCCATAATATAACCCTTGCCGGCGACCGAATTCGTCTGGTTTCCTTCCCTCCTCCCACCATGTCGTTGCCCGGCCTCCCCAACAGTCTCAACCTCTCCCCCCATCTCTCCGCACACAAGTACTTTCTTGTCTGCACATTGACTGTTGCAGCATGGGACACCCTCGTCTTGTCGCCCCGGACGTGGCGTCTCATGCGCACCGGCGAATGGCCTGTTCTCAAGATCCTTTTCCACTTCATGCGCATCTTCATGCCCCTTGAATTCGCTGTCGTTGGTCCGCCTGCGCCCTCCCGAGCCCCGCCCACAGTCTAATCTCTCTACACTGCAGCCGTTGCCTTCTTCGATACCAAGTGGTCCCGAAACGTCCGTCTTTTTACGCCCCCCGCGTCCCTCTAACGCGCCTGTGCAGACCTGCGACAATTTCTTCCTCTTTGAACCCATCTGTACCGCTATCCTGCTCGCCGCCGCCTCTGGTACACATCTTGGCCTTTTCCCCCGCGAAATGACACTGACAGGGGTCCAGCTGTCCATGTTATCCGTATCCACGCTATCTATGAGCGCAGCCGCGCCGTCCTCATTGGCATGGGCTCCCTCTTTGCTGTCCAGGTCGTCGTTACCGCCGTCTGCTGTGGCTTTTACCGATGTACGCGGAGCCAATCACTCAAGTCTGGCACCGGGAATACTAACTAGTTTTCCAGCGGTGCCGCTCCTTGAAGGCCAAGGCTGCATTGTGGGCCCCAAAGCCAACTGGGTCGGCGTCTATTGGGTCGCCCCGACCCTGCTCTATACCGTCTCTGTGCGTTCGCAGCCTAATCTCCGCGTGAACGAAACCTGATCTCCTTCCCCCCCCCCTAGGCTATTCTCGCTCTGATGCGATCCGTCAACTCGCTCCAGGCAAAGCCGCTGAGCCCGTGGAAGCTTATGCTTCGCGACGGCCTCAATCTGTACGGCGTGAGTCCCCGATCAAAGCTACACCCACCGTATCTAATTCGGCGGGATAGGCTATCTGGATAGTGAACATGGTCAACATGCTCTTCTGGTTCATCATGAAGCCCAACAACGACGCAGACCCGATCAAAACAATTGTCACCAGGCAAGCGCCCGCCTTCGGTTTCATGCCTTCTCCGTTTTTTACGCCCAGCCCAGCATGGCCGCCGTTCTCACCACTTCAATGACGCTGCGCATCGTCCTCTCGATCCGGGGAACGCTCGTCCACGGTGGCTCGTTCGCGCTCACGGGCTCCACCGTTCCGAGCAGCTCATCCCGCGTCATCTCGACGCGCTCGGGTGGCCCGACGCACTCGGCGCACGCGCCCCACACGTACACGCTCGACGACATGCGCTCCAAGCCCGAGGCTGTATGGGGCGAGGCCGACTCCAAAGCGAACAGCGCCGGCGACGACAAGGGCACGCTCCCGATCGGCGAGCGCGCCGCCACGCCCCCCAACCTGGGCGTCAAAGTCACGATCGACCGCGAGGTCGGGTACGACACATACGCAAAGTAAGCAGGCGCGCGGTTATTCAACACATATACTATGCTATGACGGTGGATCTGGATTGGATGGCGGAGGACGACCGACTGATCTACTTACTCTATCTTATATACTTACCTTCGCCCTTGTTGTTCATTCCTGTTTCGTCCCGACCCTATCCCTATCTATCCGGTTGTTTATACCGTGTACACTACATCTACGCTAGCGTATGTATGCATTTTGCGCTGTTCGGATTCAGAACTTCCTGATGCGTCTGAGATGTGTTTGCGGGCTTCGGGTAACTGAAGCAGCAGATCACGGCGATGATCAATGACAGCTGCTCCATCGGGGTACTTGAATCCGCTATACTTGGCCTTGGAACAGGTACGAATTCGGTCAATGATATCGAGCTGATATCACGGCGACGGTAATGATTAATTCCGCTGGTGGGAATAAATGTCCCCCCGAGATATATCATCCTACGGACATCATGAATCATGATATGTTTCGCACTTTTTTAATACGCCGTTAGACTTGGAGGTAAAAATGATATCGAGGATATCTTGATCGGCTATCTACTTGAAGCTTACTGATACAAGCGCCCACAAAATTGCTGAAAGACAAACTGCAGCATTCTAATCAGAATGAACAAAGCCGTCGTCTCATTGGCAGCTAGATCACCCAGACCCAACCCAATGATTTGTTTGTTTTACCTGAGCACACCACTCGGTCACGCGTGGCTTCGAACCGGTTCCAAGCCGTACTAAGCTTTAGCAGCGTGCAGATAGGATGGTATGTCCTTGAATGCAGGGTTTCTCCTAAGAATCACACTTGTTATCCGAGGCGTGATGTTCAGGTACTCCCAGTGCCCTGAGTAGTAATGCATCCGCCTCTAAGTCCTGTGCGTAAGCCAGCTTGTCCCGCGGAAGTATCTTGGGTATCCATCCCCTCCAGCCGAGACCAATGCTCTGCCGTTCCCAGTTGGTCATCATGCAGATTTCCCAGTGAGCTGGAAACCATCCAGCATACTCCCAATCAATTATAGCTACCACTTTGCCCGTGGCGTGGTCCACCATGATATTGCGGGGGACAAGGTCGTTGTGAGTGAAAACGAGGGGATGAGCCGTCGAATGAGCCGCAACTACGATGGGATCAAAAGTCTCAAGACTACGCAGATGCCGTAGCTGGAGATTCATAGTCGCTTCCCGTTTACACGGCCCCGTCGGCGGTGACGGTGCTGTCGGACCGTATAGGGGGTCTTGGAACAGACGAGGGCACCTCACAGGACCACAGAGAACGGAGGAAATGCTAGATTCAGGTGGCGAGGGGAGCGCACGAAGCTGCGCCATGTGGCGCGCCATTTGACCTGCGATCGCGTCCTGTTTGTCGCCGTCCTGTAGATGGCCCCCTCGTAGGGCATCGAAGGTAATGCCGGCAATCCGATCCATGACGATGTACTCCCTGTTATTCCACTTGTAAGTGAACCAAACTCGGGGGACAGGAATATCTGTATGCTTGGCCACGTAGCGCATGTTAGCGATTTCGATCTCGGCGAAATCTGCGCATTTGATCCATAGCCAACGGCCAGCTGTCGCTAAGTGAGTGAGGTCAGCAGGATCTGCAGAGAAGGACAGCAGAGGGTTCTACCTCTCCAAATGATCCTAACGATACCGTGCACTCTGTAAGGGAGGCTTTCCAAAAAAATATGATACCGGATGATGCCTCGCCCGAATGGCGTGCGCCGCTGGCGTTGAAAAGCCTCGATCCTCAGCTCGGCTCGAGTCATGGCCGACCGGTCGACTGCAGGATCAGGCAGAGCAAAGAACCAGCGAATGGTGTCGGCGAGGTGCATGGTGGGAGGAAGGGCCCACAACTGTGACTGGTACTACCGTGACTATGTCACGCATTTTCGTCTTGGGACAAGGGTATATATCCGCATATAGTTTGCAATGAATTTCCGAGTCTAATCGGTCGTGTACACCGAGACTCTCCTCCTGCTAACGAAATTCGTCCCGCTAGAGCTAGAGGATATCTGAGCTCGCGGAGAATGCCGTCGGGCCGCTGTCAGTGTCAAGCTGCCATCATTTGATCACGACACCGCGTCTCGCTTCCTTTGAATCCTCATAGGCCGCCTCACCCGTCATCCTATGTAGGTAAGTAAGTCTCCCCGCGAGACTAGGCAGTGTTATTCAGGATCTGACTCGAGACGTCTCTTCTGATTCAGATTTCGTCGCCGAAAAGATGAGCTTTTTCTGAGCTGTTGTTGCATCTCCGGGAGGCATTTTCAAGTTTCTCACGGTTCAATTCACCAAAGCGCTCAGTTGAAACATCGGTAAATTTCGGGGAATATTCTGTAATACTCAAGGCTCTAGCAGACCCTTCTTCATAGTTGTCACAGACTTTTCCGTCTTCATTGTTACGATGCTCGCTCGCTTCTGCCTGAAATGCACTGAGCCGTACCTCATGAGCTCCGCAAAGGTCCCCGCCCCGCAATCTTTTCCCTCGTTCTCCTCCAGCTCCCAGAGCACACCGAGCGCAGGCGAATGTGTGAGGCCTTTACCGTGAGTGATCTTCTGAAAGCTGGACTTGCTCAACAATCTCCACACAAGCTCCTCGGCCTGGCGCTGCTTGTCTTTGTCGCCGCTGTCTCCGCTGTCGCGGGACAAGCTCAACAGCTCCAAGGCCCTGTTTGAGAAACCCTCAAAGCCTAGGGTAGCCTCGGCGCCCCAAGACTCCTGCAGCACGTCGAAGCACCGCACGTGGTTCTGCCAGTAGTCAGAGTCGCTAAAGTCATCGCCATCGACAGCTTCGAGCTTGGTGAGGCGGATCCATGCCATGACCTGCGTGACGTAGTCCGCTATAGTTTTGAAGTCGACCTTGAAATCCCACTTGAAGTTGCTCGCGCGCGACTCGTCTAGGTTGTTCTCCAGCAGCAGGGGCGCCATGAGTGGGTGATCAACCAACCCCTTATGGTTGGTGTTGCTCTTCCAGAGGTGGGTGAAGAGATCATGCCTGTTGTGTTGTTAGCCTCATAGCTTCGAGAGGTTTTGGAGAAACAAGGGGTGTACCATCGCTTGATAAAGGGATCCCCCTTCCGCGAAGCCACAAACGAGTTGGCAATAGTCTGCTTGTACATCAGCGGCACCACGATGTGGATAGGCGAGTCGGGGTCGGCGATCTCGTCCCAGCAGATACGGTCCATGTCCCTGAACAAGATGCTTCCGACGTCCATGAAGACGCCACCGTGCTCATAGAGGCAGGCACCCCGCAGCATGTCGGCGCTATGCGGTCCCGAGTATTCCCCGTCCATTATGCCCTTGACAAAGGCATCGGGCAACATCTCTGCTGGGAGATACTTCAGGGCGTAGCTGGGGGATGCGGGGACATTATCGAGGACACGGATTGTCCAGCCCTTGGGGCCGCAGATGCGAACCCAGTCTACCACGTTGCGCTGGCACCAACCGGGCATGTTGAGCACTCCGGAGTGCCAGAAGGCCCATATGTTTTTCTGGGACGTTACGGGGGCGTGAACGGTGAGGGAGTGCAGGATGGCCGAGTCGGTGCGCGTGTCGATGACTTGAATTGGTTCGAGTTGGTCCTGGTACTGGGGTGGGATTGAGATGGGAGCCATTCTGGAGAGTGTATCAAGTGGTGACTCTGGACTCCGACTCCGACTTATTAGTCTGTTAGCTATTGTCACGGTGCGGGTTGCTCCGGGGTCGAAACGAGAGCGGGAACGAGGGTGAGCGGATCACAATAACCGATGACTGGCGGGTGTAACTGGCGACTGGCGGGCGTAACTTGTCTCAGTAACCCAGACGTTTCGGTGATCCGTGCCACCCGAGTAGTTCGGATCACCACCGGAACAGTGGCTATCCCGCCCATCATTACTCGCGTGGCACGGATCAAGCGAGCCGGGGGTGGGATGCAACTAGAACGTCTGGCTTACCGAGACAGGGCGTAACTGGCGTTGAGAAGACAAGAACTAGGACTAGCTAATACCGACGGTTTTCCGTGGACCGTAGTAAATCTAAGTTTGAGCTCGGAAAGTTGCCGGAGGCCCCGGGGTAGTATGTATTCCTGATGCTTACCCTGCATACAGGGTGCCCCAGTCCGTTCAACAGCCCGCAGGTCGGGTTGGGACAGGAGGGATCATGGGTGCCGAATTTGCGCCCACAGACTTTGTTTGTCCAAGTCAGTGCCACTCAGTGGCTCGGATTTGGCTCGGAGCAGTGAGGTTTGAGTAAGTTGGCTTCAGTTCCTCTGCATCGGCAACTGTTGAACGTAATGGCAGCGTCAAATCAGCTCTTTTACTTGATTTCCAGCGTTAATCATTGGCGCTCGCACCTGAAATGCTGGGCTTGGTGTGAGACTGGCGAATTGAACCGTGAGAGTTTCGAGTAATTTGATCCCGTGACCGTGAAATACTGTCACGTCTTTACTTACCTCCCCAGTTCTTGACTAGCTCCCCCCACAACTGCAACGCCCCTGACTCAATGTTCGGCGAAGACAACCGCTGGTCAGGCGCCCCTTCCTCGTCCCCCCCGTCGTCGCCCACAGCATACAACGACTCGTCGCCCGCCTCCTCCCCCGCTCCTGAAGACTTTGTTTCACTTCCGGACGCTGCTCATTTCAGCGGAACGTCAACCAGGTCGCCTCTGCTTGACCCGTTTGCCGCCGCCGCCAAGGGTGCATGGGTCCCCCCGGATTACGAAAAGGGCGGAAAGAAGAACCGGCCCACGTCGCCTTCCTCACCGACGCGGAGTCGCGCCAAGAAACCGCGTCTGCTGGGCCCCGAGGCATCATCGGATACCCTCGTTGCACACACCCCTCGCACATCCCTCTCCCTCACGGACGCAGAGAAGGAGGATAGTGTTTGGGACACGGCGGTCGCGAGGATGATAGATAATGGGAACGGGGCGATAAACCTCGAGTGAGTTGCGAGTCTTACAATTGTCGATCATAGTAGCTGCTGACCTGCACGAAGCAATTCCAATCTAACTGGCATCCCGAAGGGTGCCGTGGCGGAAATGCGAGCGTTTTATGTGCCGGAAGAGAAAGCAGAGCGGTTGAACGCTCGGCAGCTCGCGCCGCTTGGCCCTCAAACGCCGCGCCAATTCGTTCGTTCATCGACTGCTCCTGCTATATTGGGAGCCGCGGTTGGATCTGCGCGACAGGACATCCAACTGTACCTCGCAGGAAACCAGATTTCGAGGATCCCTCTAGAACTGCTGGGTCTCAGTAAGCTGACGGTGCTTAGTCTGCGTGAGTGGAACCACTACGCTCTACATCTCCTGATGACGCGCAGGGGGGAATAAGCTGAAGACCCTGCCTCCCGACATTCGGCTCCTGAAAAATCTGCGGACACTAAACCTATCCGGAAACCAGCTACAGTATCTCCCATCTGAACTCCTCGGCATGACATTGAACGTACTCAACGTATTTCCCAACCCATTCAAGAAGCCGGAGCAGCATCACTTGATAAAACGCCTGCTCCGCCGCACCAGATCCGTCCAAGGGCGTGTGGCGATCTCCCCGACGTCCCGAGTTTCGGACTGCGTCCCACCGCTGGTCGAGCTCGCCTTTCGTGCCATACTCTCGGCGAAGCCTGGGATCCACCCCGCACCAGACCACTCGGAGCGCCGACTCGCGCAGCATTACGAGCTCCCATTATGTGAAGACGGTGAGCCAGAGCCTACTGGCACCAACTTGAAGAAGGAGTTTCGACACGTCATTCCGCCCCACTTGCGGCACGTCCTCGCAACACTCCACCCCGGGAGTGTTGACCTCCAAGTCGACGACACCCTCAGTCCCGACGTCGATCGCGATCCGCCCAGTCTCGGACTGTGCCCTTCTCCGCGCCACGCCACCGGCGCATCAGTGTTCGTGGCGCCGGCCGAAGAGCGCTTTACCTGGGAAACGGTGGTCGCGGGCGTCTCTGTAGGAGGCGACGTCCCGCTCAAGTGGCGCGGGTGCTTGTGGGGGTGTTTGGACTTTCTTGGCGTGGATGCGGAGGAGCCGCGAGTGGACAAGGTGGTGCCCGACATGGATGTCGACGATGAGCAGGACGCAGCCACGGTGGTGAGATCCGCATCAGGGATTCGGGCACGAGAGCTGGACTTCGAGGATGGAACGTGAAATGTTTGTATCATGCAACGTATGAGATACGGTCTCCAGCAGTTCAGGGTCTAGATTATCGTCATCTCGGAATCTGCTCATGGTTCCCTTCCAGAGAAACACCGGGACATTACGCTTCGTGGCTTTATAGTACGTCGTTACTGGCGCGGAGACAGACTCGAAGGTTTCAAAATGATCCTGAGAAAACGCTACATACCAGCGGCTTACTACCAAAACAATGCGCTTGGAAAACGGTGGGTCGCGCGGCGATACTCATTGTCCATGGTCCTTGTCCTCCAGGTTCAAGCTTCACGTTCCTTGACTCGGAAATCCATACGTTCGGCCCTCGATTGCCATTCCGGCGCGCTGGAGAGAAATCCAAAGAATTTGACGCGGGTGCATACATCCCGCCAGACCGGGACCCCACCCTCTCAGTGCGTAGCATCGCCTTTACCGGCTCTGTCTCGCACCTAAAACATGCGAGGTGCGCGCGTCGAAAGCATAACCACCGCAAACGCTCGAGCCAGCAATCGTCGACCGGTCAGTCCCGGATCGGACGGATACAGCGGAGGAGCCCCAGCAGATACTGTAGGCCATGTTAAGCGGAAGGCCCGCGTGTCACCCGCCTGCAAGAGGCCGAAAGCGACGACGTGAAGGAACTGGGATCCGAGTCGCTTTGTAACACCAAGTATAACTGCCACAGAGGGTGCTGAACCAGGGCACCGTATTGACGCTAGTGCCACAACGAATGATAGAAGGGTGGTGTGCGAATAGTGGAACCCAAAAGGCACGCAGCTGCGCGCGGACCGCGTGGGCTCGCTGCGCGTCCCGCCCACCGCGCTGCAACTATCTCTTCCCGGCCCGCTGCATGCGTTACGGACGCTGTACCCTATTGGCCCCGCCCGACATTCCTGCGCTGTTAATGGGTGGTCCATTTGCGTGCATAGAGGTGGGGAATGTCAAGTTCCGCATTTACTATACACGTCAGGAAAGACCAGTTCATACAGGCTTACAGACGAAAGGTAGTGCCACATAGATCTAGTAGTTTGTCGAAGGGTAGTGGTTGGGGTCCAAAGTTTGCTTTCGGGCCGAACCATCCGGTGCGGAGTGTGAATTCAAAATTGGCCATTTTGTTCTCGTGAACGTTTGGACAGTATACTGACTCTTGCCGCGTTTATCTCCACGTTTATGGATGCAGTCTACAACTCAACCCGACACTCGACCCGCCTACTCTGTCTCACTTCCGGCTTCACTGTGTTCCGCCTGAGTTGGTCCACCGGGACGACGCAATAGCCTCCCAAGGCCGTCCCGACCGTCAGGCCGTCGGTCATGTCAACGACCAGTCGAGTATGCGATGATACGACGACTTCCTCGGCACACTGCAATGACTTTCTGGACGCGAAAAATTCAACGGCTCACAGACTTTTAAATTTTCGGGTGAGACGTGGAAAATATGCTGACTGTTATCAGATAAGTAGCAGCCTGACAGGCCTCATCAAGCCGTACAGCGATTCGTCGTGCTCGACAGCCCTTCTCTGTGAGAACAAAGCGAGTGCGGAGCCCCTGCCAGTTTCCTGAGTCTACAAAGAGAGTTGGTCACACCACCCGGCCTGCCCTGGTGCCCAAAAAATCTTTCAACACATGTGACATACGAATAGCTTTTGGCTGGGCACCTGACGTTCAATTTAAGATCGAACTGGTGAGTGCCTCGCTATTCCAAGCCAACGAAAAGCTCTGTGTTAAACCGGGAACCTTTTTTGGCCCGAGACGTTGTTCCCAGGACCCATGGATGCTCTTGTGTTCTCAAAAAATCCTCCTATAACCCCGACAAATGCCCTTGCAATCTCATCGTTCTCAACCGAAATTTCTTTTTTTTCGGTTTGCTCAATCGGTAACGGTCCTGCGGTATATAAACACGGCCCAGCAACTTCAGATCCAGGCATACTGCACTCCTTCACGCTGTGTTCACCCACTCAACGGCACGTACTGAAAATCAACCTCGCTGACCGATTTAGCTCATCATTCTTCTAAGTAGTCTAAAAGTCAAAACATCCGCCAAACGCCCGGCCCTCACGGTAGGGTTCCGAATATGGTTGTTGGTGGTTCTCTTATGACTGACTGCAATGCAGCACTAACTCGACATGTTCCCGACAACTGCCCTGATTTCGCTGTGTCTGCTTGCTGTTGCCTATGGCCAACAAATCGGCACCCAGATGGCTGAAAACCACCCCGCCTTGAAGACGCAGACCTGCAATGCCTCTGGCGTCTGTACGACTCTCAACACTTCCATCGTCCTCGACAGCAACTGGCGTTGGACTCACCAGACGTCGAGCACGACCAACTGCTACACCGGTAACACCTGGAACGCGGCTCTTTGCCCAGACCCGACCACCTGCGCGGCAAACTGCGCCGTCGACGGCGCCGACTATGCTGGAACCTACGGCATCACCACGTCTGGCAATGCCCTCACGATCAGATTCGTCACTGGCTCCAACATTGGCTCCCGGGTTTATCTCATGGCGGACACGGACCACTACCAGATGTTCTCTCTCCTCAACCAAGAGTTCACCTTCACTGTCGACATGTCCCATCTTGGCTGCGGGCTCAACGGTGCTCTTTACCTGACAGAGATGGACGCCGACGGCGGAATGTCCAAGTTCCCCAGCAACAAAGCAGGCGCGAGATACGGTAGAACCATCACCTTCCCTTTTTTTCGGGAATATTGTGCTGAATCGGGGGCCAGGAACGGGATACTGCGATGCGCAGTGCCCGCACGACCTGAAATTTATCAACGGCCAGGTAGTCATGTCCCCAAAAAATGTTCTTGTTGCTGATCTGACCGCAGGCCAATGTCCTCAACTGGACTCCCTCCGCAACGGATGCCAACAGTGGAGCCGGCATGTTCGGTACATGTTGCAACGAAATGGACATCTGGGAAGGTGAGCACAAAGTGATACTCCGCATTCCCCCGTTCATCGACTCTCACTGCAGCGAACCCGAACGCCGCCGCCTTCACGCCTCACTCTTGTTCTGTTGTTGGTCAGACCCGATGCAGCGGCGTCGATTGCGGTGACGGCGACGAGCGGTCCGAAGGAGTTTGCGACAAGGATGGGTGCGATTTCAACTCGTTCCGCATGGGTGTGAAGAATTTCCTCGGCCCTGGTCTCACCGTTGACACCAACCTACCCATCACTGTCGTCACTCAGTTCATCGCTTCATCGGGCTAGTTTCTAATCCTCTGATATACTCGTTCATGAGTTGACCATCACCCAGGCACGCTCACCGAGATCCGCCGTCTCTACGTGCAGAACGGAAAGGTCATTCAAAACTCGAACGCGACGCTCCCTGGTGTTACAGGGAACTCTGTCTCCGACTCGTTCTGCAATGCGCAGAAAGCCGCGACCGGCGACCCCAACACTTTCGAATCGCGTGGGGGACTTAAAACCATGGGCGCCGCCCTCCAGAAGGGTATGGTGCTGGCTATGAGCCTATGGGATGACCATGCGGCCGGCATGCTCTGGCTCGATTCCAATTTCCCGCTCAATGCATCGTGGGTGGTGTTTCGCGTCGTCCGCTCCCTCCCGGTATAACGCAATCACCTCGTTCCTTTCAGTGCTACCGCACCTGGTGTTGCCCGCGGCCCCTGCTCCGCCACCTCTGGAGACCCCAAGGTTCGCTCGCTCTAATCAGTATTCCATGGGCGACGTCCTAACCGCCCGTGCAGACCGTCGAGTCCACTCAAGGCAACGCCTTTGTTGTTTTCTCAAACATCAAGACAGGGCCCATCGGAAGTACATTCGCCGCTACCTCCTCCGGGGGCTCAGCTGGCACTACAACAAGCAGCTCGACAGCCTCAGCGCCGACGGAGGGAGGGCCCCTTCCCCAATTCTCCCAATGTGGCGGGCAGGGCTGGACTGGGAGCGGAACTTGCGTCGCTGGGACCACTTGCGTGGTCCAGAATCCCTGTAAGCATCTCTATCCGGGCCCTTTCCTAGCTCTCAGTATTCCTTCCTCAGTCTTCTTCCAATGCCTGTGAAAAGCGACGGACGGCTCCACTTGTACTTGTATAGAATCCACGCAGGTCATCCCTCAATACATGCATTTTCCTATTGGGCAGTTCCATCTCGCTCTGGGTATTGTTTGACTAAGACTAAGAAGTGCTAGAAACGTATTGGGGTATCTCAGAACTTCCCATGACTAGAAGCACGATGTCTCAGTGGCGGTAGACAAGAAGAGAAAATCGACATACGGCCGTACACCGAAACAGTAGCATGCTCTCGCAGATAACGCGATGACTGCCAGCCAAGTCAATATTACGGCCGCCAGGCTCATCCAGGGAGCATTGCCTGAAAACAATGAGTGAAGCTCGGGGCGACTCGGAGAATGCAGACCCCATTGGATAGCAAACTGCACAGCCGTGATCTTGGCGACTTGGGATTTGGCGATGATGACCAGAGCCAGATCGACGGCAAACACCGCCGTGCTCACGAGCGCAGTCAATATGGAAAGCGCAAGGGCAAGGATAGACAGCTTATGCGAGGCCAAAAAGAGCGAACTCGCGACGGTGAGGAGGGACAGTCCGGCGGCCACGGGATGTAAGACTAAAACCACCAGCAAGCCCTTGAGTACAAATTGTACGAGACTCGTCTGCGATTTCGTTGAATATCAGAAAGAAGTATGGCATTGGAAGGGATAGCACGCACTGACAGCCCGGTCAAGGCTATGATATCATCTGGGACGGCGTAACCTAACCGTGGACCGAAACATTTCCCAGGATTGGTGAAGAATCCTGGCTTTTATACGCATTAGAGGACGAAAGAGAAGTCGGGGATATACGAACTTGATCAAGGACGCTGAAGATACAGAGTATAAGAGCAACGCCGTCTCAGGCAAACAGGAAATGCATACCTGCTGGCACATACACCCCAGACTCCGAATCTGAGCTCCGTGGCAATAGATGAATTTGGCTGGCTAGAGATCAAAATGGAATTCAGCCTTTCTTCATAGCAGTCTGCACCCTCGGCTTACCCAGCGCGTGTAGAGTAGAATCTGAGGAGATATATTGGCTTGATGATCGGCAACGACAATCCAACGAGCAAAGAAAGCAGAAATGCGGTGAATAGTAGGCCGATACAGATGTAGGAGAGGATCCGGTACGCCGCGAGCGGGCGGTGTTGGGGCTTCATCGTTCCGTGGCGGGGGACTTCAGGGGTCCAGGACCGTGCGACGCCTTGGGGGATGGCTCGCTATAGGGAAGAGGCGCGTGTGGCAGCGCTGGCGGAGAGGCTGCACGCGTAGCAGCTGGCAGGAGAGAGCGAGCCAACTGGCGTCAGAGAAGCCTGAAAACATACCAAGCCGCCGCGACGGCATCAAATGTGATCAATCTAAATGCGGTCAGCTAGGGTCAGCTTGTGTACTCCTCTTCCGCTTCAGTGAGGCACCTACACATACGCTTGTTATTATATCCAGGCATCCCAAGCATATCGCAGTGCAAAAAGTGTACCCATGGGTTCAAAACATCCCGTTCTTGCGCAAGTAATTCTGAAGTCTTGTGTCACGAGTTCCGAGTCGTCGCACCAGAATCCACCCATCGCTGGCGCACCTCAAAAGGATGGACATCCAGTGCTCCGCAACGAAAACGTTGAGGGGCGTTCCAATTGCCAAGTGACGAGAACCGCGTCCATAAAGCTTGTGCGCCCCTCTGGAGGATAGAATGACTGCAGGAGTTGTGAAGCGATCGGATCCGAGCATTCCAGTTTAGTAGGCCATTTTCCTTCTCGCCATGCCTGGGCTTTCTTCGACGCGGCTCAAAATCGCCCACGACATCGGCCGGGCTATATTCGGGTGGGAGCGTCCCACTGAAGAACACTCAGCAGTCCTGCGCACCCTAATGAGCTCGCGGCGGCACACGAAGAAATCGAACGCGTCGCGTCCTCCAATGTCCTTCCTCCCCGCGACGATCATAGTTGTGGCACCATGGCCCGCTCAATCCAAGTAGGCGCGAATCCAGGGTCATTACTCAATGCACTTTGGCCCAAGCCGTCAGTAGCCACCGGACTGGGGATCGCTGCGAAGCATGGTGAGATTGGACTATTCGACTGTTTCCAATAAACACTTGTCTCGTACAAGCTCGCTCTGTTGCTTCCACCATGTATGTAGAAGGCCGGGAAATAAATGCCAGTTGAGCGACTAGTTCGCTAGTCTGTTATGCGGTTCGCCAGCCGCTTTCAACAGTTTCGTGATAGCGCTTGTACAAGTCTAGCTGTTGAGTATGCGGCCTGCAATGTGGCTGTTTTTTTCTGGCAGATTCCATCTTTGTACTGTACAACCGATTGGACCCCGGAGAAATATGGACAAAGGGGGGTGCTGTTCAACGTTGAGCTTCCAACCATCGTCCTTTGCGCCTCAGATATGGTCCCAGCCAGACTTGAAGAGAATATGTTTGCAGAGTATATCTAGAATATACGAGAATATGCGGTGATACGAGAACAAGTTCGAAGTCTGCCGGTACGTGGATACATAAATAGATGCGTGGCGTTGACAGTACAGTGGTGCATGCATACATGTGCCATGGCAGATTTTGGTTCAGAATTATGAAAACGGTGGAGGGTGGGGAGATAGGGGTTGTGCAGAGTCCATGGAAGATTGGTAGTACAATGGCGACAACGAATCGTCGAGCTTATTTATGGCGGAGTGTTCTGTATTGATTTAAGCTCCGCGACGAGGCGCTGCGAAGATGTTAGTTGTCAACAATTGGTATGGGGTGGAGATATACCTCGGCCTCCTTCTGTAGGGTCTCGAGGCTGGAATCCGTGTTTTTCGCTTGTCCCAGCCCGATGCCGTATTGTAGGAGCTGCGCCATATAATACGGGGTAATTATAGTTTCATTCGCTGCGAGCAGGTCCTTCGCCTTTGGAGGTTCCGCTGTTATGGATGGAATCAGCCGACGAAACGCGCAACAGCAGAATATTACGGACACTCCTTCATGGCGAGCCAATCCTGCTCCACCAGCTCCGGGATCAGCGCCCGCTCTTTTGGGTTCCGGCGCAAACAGGTCCGCATGCTGGCGATCACGTCGAGCCGCACGCGCCGCTTGAGGTGGTCGAGCTTCTGGGGCGGCGTGCTCGACTGGGGGCTGGAGCCTTGCTTGGGCGATGTAGGCAAAGTACGCATCGCGAACTCGGGGAACCCGATCTCGTACGCGGTGTCCGGAATAGCCTTCATCTTTTGATACACACTCAGATGTTGGAATGGGGGGTGCCCATAGACCATTTGGTACAAAATGCATCCTAGCGACCAGACGTCGCTCGCACGACCGACCTTGAGGCGACGCATGCCATCGGGAAGCTCTATAGCCTCGGGACTCATGTAGTTGACAGTCCCAATCTAGGAGAGTAGTCAGAAAGAGCGAACACTGAACCCCTGTCGCAAATCCATACTTGGTGGTCCCGCTGGATATTCGTTGTGTCATTCGCAATGGCGTTCGCGATGCCGAAATCAATCAGCTTGAGCTGCCCGCGCACCAAGACAAAGTTTGCTGGCTTGAGATCTGAGTGCACGATCTTCTCTTCGTGAATGACGTGTACCGCCTGCAGCATCTGCTCACAAACCCAGTTAAGTGCAGTTCCAGCTATAAGACACTCAACGCACCTGCTGCCAGTAGTATGCGACCCATATCATGTTCAGCGGCTCCCTCAACTGCTCGCTGATGAGGCGCGCAAGATCGATCTCGCCACACTCCATGACCAAGAAAAGATGGCCCTTGCTGCCACCGGGACCGGCCTTGACCTCAGAATCGATCAGCCTGATAATGCGGCTGTTTCCGTCAAGGCGCTTGAGTAACGCGATCTCGTTCATGTAGCCACTCATTGTCTCGGTATCGGTCTTATCGAGCGACACGCGTTTAATGGCGTACAGCTCGTTCGCGCCGTTAAGGACGCGAAAGACGCGTGACGTTCCGCCTTTGCCTATCATGTCAAGACGTGCATAGGGTTTTCTGTTGACCTGGATAGTGCTCTAGTACGCACAATTAACGATATACGCAAAAGACTCACAACGAACGTCCGGGTGGCTTGCGACTGCTGTTGCTGAAGTTGTAGTTGCAGTTGTTGTTGTTGCTGCTGCTGTTGCTGTTGCTGCTGTAGGTGTGAGTGTTGCTGCTGGAGGTGTTGTTGTTGCTGGTGCTGGGCGGTTTGTGCTTGAGGCCTCGCACGTTCTCGCACGGGCTCGCGTTCCTTCTGGCTTTCCCATTCGGCACTTTCTCTCTCACCGCTCCATGTCCTGCCCGTAGAAGCAACCGGCCCATTCGGTGCAAGCATCCCACTCGTCGTCTGCTGCTCAGGCGCCGTTCCGCTCCGCCGGTGCTTCGCCGACGCAATCCCGGGCCCAGCGGCTGCTGACGAGGCGGCTTGCAGCCCCCGCGCAGAAGGCGATAGCCGCGCAGCAGGCGGATTGGGCGCGGACGGAGACCCGCTCAAACCAGTTAACGGAGGATGTGGCACCGACCGCAGCGTGTCAGAGTCGCGTCGCTTGTGGACATTGTATGTAGGGCGCTGTGGATACGAAGGCGGGTTATGGGTAGGTGATGGGGAATGGCGCGGTTCCTGGAAGTGGACCTGAACCTGTTCATGCTGAAGATCGTCGGCATGCGCTTGAGCATGGAGCTGGGCACGACGTTCAGCATCATCAGCTTCTCGGCGGTACTCTGGACGGCCAAGGTAAGCTTTGAGTGAGATCATGTTACATCATAACATACTCTTGTGAACCGCCATCGCATCCCTCTCATCCATCATCACCCGCCTGGGTCCGTCATTATTCGACGTACCGCCGGCGGTGGAAAAGCCGAGGCTAGTGGTAGGCCTGGACTGCGACTGATAATTGGAGCTTTGGCTCTGGTGATACAGATGGTGACCGTCATCATTGGCTGAAATAAAAGTGTTCAAAACAATGATAAAAATCAAGTTCGTTCAAAACGCACCGAAGGCGTCACTGAGGCTAGCAGAGCGCCTTGGACGCGAGCTCCCGGATTGGCTGAGCAGAGCAGCATCGCCATCAGGGCGCGATCGAGGATTATCGGGAGGAGACGGCTCGTAGTCGACCATGAGCTCATCGTCTGTAGGAGGGCACGTTATAACAAAGAAAAAGAGAAAGGGTTCGAAGCGGACCGAGGTCGGTTTCCTCCCCTGCAGAATCGGATGGTTTTATCGTCTCGACCTTGCCAAAAGACACGGACGTAGAACGAGAAGAACCGAGACGCTGGCTTGCGCGCTGAGTCTGGCTTTGCGAACGCTGAACACCTGCCTGCTGCGAGCGTCCTGCGGCGGCGGAGTACGCGTCCACTCGCGAACGCACAGGCATAGTGAGCCGGGAGGGACCGTGCGGTTTCATACTGGGTGGCCCTGGTGTGGAGGATGTTGCAACATAAGGAAAGTCGTCGTGGTGGTCCGCGGGAAGAGGGAAGGAGAGGGGGCGCCCATTGGACGCACCGCCGAGATTCTCTTTTTCCTCTTGCTGATGCTCGTCGATGATCGGGATGCGACTGGCACCCAGCAGACGCGGGTCCTGGTTGGCGTCTCTGTCTTCGGCGGTCACGCGGCGAAGAGGGCGCATAACACGCAAGGACGATGCGTGGCCCGGCGTTGTTGTGAGGGACGCTGGGACAGACGCGACGCGCTGAAAGGAGCGCGACTGGGAGGTAGCCTGAGTGGCCTGTGGCGGGGCGAGGGCATTCGGAGCGCTGTAGCTTTCGCTGCGTGAAAGACTGGAGCGCCGTGCGTGCGCGGTGGGCAAGGTGAGGGCAGGGAGGGGTGAGGGTGGCTTGAGGAGGTCGGACTCGTGGGGAACGAAAGACCTGTCCTCCGGGGTCGCTGGGCTGGCCGACTCGCGATTGCTCTTTGAGGGCCCCTTTGATGTTCGGATGATGTTCCCGTTGTCGAAGATGTAGTCGAAGGAGAGGTCCTCGATGAGCTCGGAGTCGTCTGAGGCAGGGGAGGATGACTTGGGCGGAGGAGAAGGGGCCGTGCGGGGGGCAGGTGGGGGAGAGGGCGAAATCAGAGAATCCATTGCGAAAACACGATAGCAGACGATAGCGAAAGACAGCAGGGACAGAGCAGAACGTTGTGATACAACCAGGCCTCGTGTTGAGGACGCGATCACGTTACCATGGTTGGAGCGTGACATACTGTCACGTTCCGCTCCGGTGCTTCAACTTCAAGTTTGCTTCAAGTTCAAGCTGCTTCAAGCCTGCTTGCTAGCGCTCAGTCACTCCTACAACTACGACCCATGCGAAACATGCACTTTGATCTGTGCGAAACGAATATGGCCTTCGATAGAGCTCCTTCTGGAAATACCCCCTCTCATACTTAGTACTTGAGTAGTACATACTCACCCCGTCTTCCCATAGTACATCTTCAAATTTCCATAGATCTTGACACTCGTGAACCGCGTGATGACCTTGCACCTTCTCCCGCTCATAAAACCCTCGGCGTGCCGCATGAGCGGGCGCCCCTATTAACCGGCCCTGGGCCACGACAAGATTGTCGACCGCTATGACATGGCATCGTTGGTCGCTGTCCTGCGCGCCCGCTGCCGTAGGCCCAAAGGTATTCCATGCTCGATGCGCGAAACATCAAGGACTTCACCTTCATCTCTCCTTTTCGCGGATACCTTGAGTTTCCGGGGCGAACGGTCTTGCGAACGTCTCGAATCCCAAATGAGATAGAGGACCGCCTCGGAGATTGCGACCACAGCGGCGATGAACAAGGAGAAGAGGACTTGCTAGTCATCGATTCAATAAAAAGCAAAAGGAAATCATGATTGACATACCCACTCATTCTTCCAACCTGTTTGTCCGGCTGCCCACCACGCAGCAAATCCGGACCCGATGATGCTCAAAAGCGCGTTAATCAGAGACGTGATGGCTTGTCTTTCGGCCTTTTTTAAAGCTGCAGCTTCTTCGGGGCTCTTGGCCCGGATGTACGCAGGAAACTTGCGTTCGGGCGACGTAACCGAGCCAGCAAGAAGCGCAATCATAGAATAGGATTGGGGCTCAAGAGACGCGGTCTGGAGAGCAACAAGCCCTGCGGGAGTGCGCGTCCATTGCGATACCGACTGCAAGAGGGAATAGGGAACTGTTTGAGGAATAGGATCAGAGACGTAAGGTGAGAGTTGGATAGCAAGTTCTGATGGCAGTAGGGGGGTAAGAGGCGTGAGGATCTCGAGCAAATGAGTTTTCAGTGATATGTTGAGCACGGTTTCAGTTTTGGCGCCCATGTAAATCTACAGTACGTGAACGGTAACCGATGGGCGTCGAGCTGAGTACTTTGCCTGTCGGGAGCAGCGTGATGGTGGTGACGAACAGAGGTCGAGTTGTGGCTGCGCGGCGGCCTGTCAATCAGTGATCCGAGTCGCTGTCAATCTCAACGGCCATGACACGCGAGCGCTGAATGTCACCCCTGCGCTCCTGCTCTCCTCTGCTCTCCGACTAAGACTAATCCTCTGAAGATGTCCGATTTTATATCCCCGTTCATCCTGGCCTGCGCTACCTTCGATTTTAACTCTCAAGACAGTGTCTTGTCCCTAACGACTCTTCTAGAATCTGCCACCGCCGAGCTTGGACAGAGCAAGACCCAGAGGTACACGATCCGGGTACATCGACTCATAACAGCTGATGCGTACGGCTTTAGAGAGCGGCTGGGTGAGAATGAAGCACTATGGACAGAATTGCGGAAACTCTGGCGAGATCTTAGTCGAGTTCACTTGACATTCTGGGAAAACGACGACTCGGACGAGGAAACAGAACGTGAAATGGAAGGCAAAAAGCAACATGGCTTGAAGCTCCTCTCTGCTAGTCTGGCCAGATTTACTAGAAACCTTGTGGCCGGGGTTCAAGCCAATCAAATGAGAGCATAGTAAGCGGCGATCGTGTTAGCTGCACGAATCAACTCACAGGCTTGAACGCAGCGAGAATGAACCTGCCCTTCGACGTTTAATCCACTACTACACCTCATGGTCTTTCATGGAAGATAAAGAAGGTTTATTGATCCCAGTATCGGAAACTTCGAGCACGAAGTGCTGATGAACATTACAGCAACCTTGGTCGCTCGGATTTTGGCGCAAGCACTTTCCAACATCGTAACTAGCAATGATATCCTTGTAGCAAAGCTTTGGAACACCTACATGAACCTACCAGACGACCAGGTAGTAATAATGTACGCCCAAGTCCTGTCTGCATAATTTGTCCTGTTGATTGAGACTGTTTTCAGACGATTACTCTCCTCTCCTGATCCCCGGACCCTTCTGGCGGCTCTCATCCTGATTCTCAATTGTATAGAAGGCAGCAGAACACGAGTGTACGTACTTTATCGCTGCCGCTACAGTCCAGGATCCGATATTTCACCTCCTAGAAAAATCTTGACCAGATCTGCAAGTGGTGTCAAAATATGTATATCGCTCCTGGATAATATGGTTCGGTTATACGACGCAGAGGATGCGACTGAAGGCGCGCGCGCATTCGATATCGGGTGACGACAGACGTCTTTCATCTGATAAGCGATCATTCATGCTTTCTGGGCAGGTATGAAATATTCTCCAGAATAATGACAATGGATCTGGCCCCCAGTCTCTTCTCTCGGATGTCAATGTCCGTGGTCCCTAGCATATTAATGGGACGAACAAGAATGACCGTTTCTTCTCCAGGGCGGACGAAATAATCACTCCTCACCAAACTACACTGCTGAAACTGATTGACTCGTATCTTCAGACAGCACGGTCGTCTCCAACACCAACGACGCCACAGGGAACGCCCATCTACGCCAAACTCGAGCGTATGCTATCAAAGACTTTCTTTTCCCTCTCTTCCTATGCTCAAAGTTCCATTCAAAACTCCCTTCAGCCATCGAAACCGGATCCTGCGGCTTCGATAACATCGCCTAATGTCACACGAGCAGCATTCGAGCCGCCATCGTCCTTGGACGTGATGTTGCCAAAAGTTAGCGAAGGGCTGGTGCTCGTCACGCAATGCATTGTAACCATTACATTGGAGTCATTGGAGATCGACGCTGGCCTAGGACAGAACTCTCAAGAATTTTTCAATGAGGCGCGTTGGGCGGACCAAGGCATCATCGAATGTCTGACCGGCGCGTTAATTTCTCTCAAACCGCAGTCTCCGTAGGATTGACTCAGACCTGATAGAGCTTCTGCGCCTGTTGGACTTGTTCCTGCCACGCATCAACTTCGGGAAACCTGTGTCAGCGGACGGGAGGGCGGTATTGCCCACGCACACTCAGTCTCCAGACGTCGGTGATGAAAGGGACAGCACAGGGTTCTCTTATCTGAAAAGGGATCTCGTCCGCCTCCTCGGGATCCTGTGCCACGGGAGCAAGGCTGTCCAGGACCGTGCACGGCTTTGCGGGGGTATAGAAGTGGTCATGAATCTTTGTGTTATCGACGAGAGAAACCCGTGTACGTCGTGCCCACTGCAGTGGCGGCCCTCGTCTCACTTCTCCGCCCGTGACTGCTAGACTTGCGGGAACACGCAATATTCGCGCTGCACAATCTGCTAGAAGACAATCCAGAGAATCAGGCTGTAGTGGAGGCAATAAAACCTACTGGAAGCTGGGATGACAGTGGAGTGCTGCGCGACACGCCAGGGGCTGTCCGCAGGTAGCGTTTCAAGCAAAGCACAAGATAATGTAAAATAGGAATAGGGTTGAGCCTCGTTTACTCTTCCTCTTCCTCCTCGATCTGTAGACGCCTGCTGGAACCGCCCGCTCGCCCTAGCGGGCGTACTCTGTGCTCATCTGGATCCTCCTCTTCCTCGCTTTCTACGTCCATTACCTCGTCCGGCTCCTCTTTAGAGGCGCCCTCCTTCGACCCGGCTGACCCTCTCCGTCGTTTTGTGGAATGTATCTCGTTGATCTGAGCGTCTATTCGGTCAAGCTCATCGTCTTGATGCTTTCGTTTCCCCCCCGCGTCTGACCCTTCCTCTTCATCGGTATCGACAACAAAGCCGTCGCGTTGATAGTCTGCGTCTTTTGCATCCTCTTCTGGAGGTTTCTGGTGCTTCGAACGCCGACCAGAACTGCCCCCTACGGGATCTTCTTCATCTCCGTCCGACGCGAATGCCGCACCCAGGTCGTCCTCGTCGTCACTCCAAACGCTGGCGCCGCGCGATTTTCGTGAAGCACGCCGCTGTCTGCCTCCGTCCTCCGAGTCCGCCTTCCGTTTAGACTTTCTGGCGTTCTGCTTCATAAGCTCCATTTTTTCGCGTTCAGGGTCCATGGTGGGATCGGGCGCCATGCGGAGTCGCGCCACCTTGTTGTGTTTCTGACCAACAGCGCGAACAAGCATGCGGTGCGTCTCCGACTGCATGCCGGTTGGCCGCAGGGTCATGTAACCAGTGACGAGGGCCTCTGACTGCAGGACTTGAGACCGTTTGTGCTGTGCCACAATATACGTGAGACCCTGCGATTTTCCGCCACTCGTGGGCTGGGACGCGCCGAATGATTTGCCGCCCGAAGTGTCGATGGATTGATTTATGTCGAAGAGCTCTTTTCCGAGTCGCAGACTTAGCGTCCCATCCGACCACCGGATTATGCGGCTATTCGACTGTCTCACCTGTTTTGTGTTATCTCACATCTGAAAACGACTAAATGGACAAAGACTCGCATTTTGGTCCTGGGCATCCTTAGTCCATCTCCAGCGCACTGTGTTCTCCACCATGAGCTTGATAGACATGCTTTTCTCGCGTAGCGTCTCCGCCTGTTGAGCCTCGTCTTCCTCCTGCTCCGGGCCCATATACGTTTCGTGATGGAATGGCTTGGAGTCGACTTTTACGAAATTGGGCATCCGTATGACCCAATTCTGGGACGCGGCGTTATTTTTGCAGGGGAGGAATCGAAGCTTTCATACTGCTCACTTCATCGTTGGAACTTTTTGGCACAGGGACGTTCGGAAACTCGACGAGTGCCTCGCGAACCTCGACGGTTATTTCAGGAGGCGCGTCTTCCTCTTCGTACTCCTGCGCTCTACGGCGCTCACGCTCCGGGGTGGGAACATTGTCCAAATCCGAGGAGGCTGTCGGGGAGGCAGCTCTTCGGACTTAATAATAAGAACGGGATTCCCTGCAGCATAGAACGACTCACTTGGACCCCTCATCCTCGTTGCCAAAAAGGTCTTCCATTTCCTCTTCCGGAGGCGCGTCTTTTTTCACGTTCTCGTCAGCATTCCATTGAACGAGGGCGCCAGCCAAAGACGACATGGAGAACTGCAGTAGGTACGGCAGATGCCGGCGTGATGATTGAGGACACGATCACGGACCGGACAGCCGGTAATCACATTCAAGTTCGGGCGCCATGGGCTGTACCCGAACTAGGCCTGTCCTCCCCCTCCTCGAGCAGCCAGAATGCCTATAGTAACACCCTTAACCAAGCTCCTCAATATTCGCATGTCTGTTCTTCCCTCCTCACTTTTTGACTGAACTGAACAACCCTCAGGCCCATAGTGCAAGGTACGCAGCTCTACTACACGCGAAAGTGACTATTCACACAAATCCAAACAGGGGGCATGCAATGGGTGGGTGTCCCCAAGCTCGTAGCAGCCGTCTCAAACGCCGGGGGATTGGGTGCGTCGGTCCATGCTTGCGTCGAGGGCGCTGACCCTGGCTTCACTGCCGCTTCAGGAGTCCTCACGGCGCTAACACAGCCCAGCCCCGCCGCTCTACGCACTGCCATCCAGGAGACCCGCAAGATGACCACAAAGCCGTTTGGCGTCAACATCACCCTGCTGCCGTCGATCAAACCTCCGGACTACGCCGGGTACGCGCGGGCAGCCGTAGAGGAGGGTGTACGGATCTTCGAGACTGCTGGGCACAGCCGTGCGTGGATCATCTTATCCCGCGCTACTCGCAACTGATAATTCGCAGCGGGCGAACTGATTAAATATTTCAAAGCCAACGGGTGCATTGTTATACATAAGTGCACGACTATCCGGCACGCGAAGGTTATACATTCAGTCACGCATTTTTCTTGATCCTTACGGCTGCAGAGCGCAGCAAAGCATGGCGTGGACGTGCTGAGCATAGACGGCTTCGAATGTGGGTGCTTGTACCGCGTCCATATCTGTCATCTTAACTCTCAATCAGGTGCCGGGCATCCTGGGGAAGAGGATATTGGCGGGCTCGTTTTGGTGAGCAGCTCCGCTCCTAGCACAGCGAATCTCTCAAACGTCCTGCAGCTCGCTCGCGCCGCAAAGGAGCTACAGATCCCCTACATCGCGTCAGGGGGGATCGCTGACGCTCGCGGTTACGCCGCCGCGCTGGCACTCGGAGCCGCGGTAAGTCCATCCTCGTCGCGTTTACTCTCCATTAACTGTCAAACGCGTAGGGTATCAATATGGGTACGCGTCTCGCCTCATCCGCCGCCCCTCTCTAACCCGGTGCAGGAACCCGGTTCATGTGCACCGTTGAGAGGTACATACCCGTTTCTACGCCAGCCCCGGTCCTATTGACAGATCTATTCGGCAGCCCCATCCATCAAAACATCAAGGAGAAGATCGTCGCGTCCTCGGAACAGGACACAGTACACATCTTCCGCACGATGCACAACACCGCGCGCGTGTTCAAGAACAAGATTTCTATGGAGGTCGTCGCGATCGAGCGGCGGCCGGGCGGCGCCAAGTTCGAGGACATACGCGAGCTCGTGAGCGGACAGCGAGGCCGTCTCGTTTACGAAAACGGCGATCCCGACTACGGGATCTGGAGTGCCGGGGTGTGTGCCTCCTCCGTCCCGCTCCGCCGCGTTGCTGATATCCAAACAGATCTCGGTGGGGCTGATAAACGACATCCCCATGTGCGAGGATCTTTTGCGGACGATGGAGAAGGGCGTCGATGAAGTTATCAACGATCTGAGCTCGCTTGTGGTCAAGTCGAAGCTCTAGACATATCTTATTTTTCTAGGTTATGCAGGCCATTGACTTGTTGCCGCGAGGGCTTCGGGAGCGGCGCGAATGGATTGTTTCTCTAGCATTCTTAATCGGGGTCGATGAATAAAAGGAGCCTTTCCGCCAGCAGTGCTGTCGCACTGCACCTGCTCGCAACAAACGACCTTCATTTGCAGGAAGCCGGGCACTTGTATTTCTTTTGCAGGAACAGAGCGCGCGAGGAACTCACAACGCCAGGACACGAAGGAAACCAGTCGCATGGGTATTCAGGTACGTATGCGCATCTCAAGCAGTCCCATCATCCACTCCTTTGCATCACTTTCTGTGAGCGCAGTGGTGAAGGGCTTGGTACGAACCTAGCGCCTTCGTCGTCATATCTCGGTTGAATCCAAACGCGTCCTTCGCGTCGCTCATTGCCTCATTGACGGATCGAAAGAACAACGCTCTCGCGGCACGGAAAGGCTTGACTTTTGCAATCGGGATGACCTTTTCGATGACCTGAAATGCATGGATCTTGCCATTGGATTCTATTGGACTTGTGTACTCGTGGCTGCGAAGGGCATCAACACCCCGTCTATAATCACTGCAAACAAGGATGTGCAGCCCGCGAGAGGCAGTCAGAGCGAGTTCACGATGTAGAATCGCATGCCAGGCTCGAGCCGCAGTTCGAAATCCGGCAGTTGGTTAAAGTCTGTTAAAGTCCTAGTAGCCTAGTCTCGATTCCAGACTTTCTTTTTTCTGGCGAGAAGACGGTCGTTCTCGGTCACGGAAAGAAAGTCTGGGATTCAATGAGGGGGTGGTCTGAGACTCGTCCGTGGGATGATGCTGAGGTTACCCGAGCTGATGCCGCTGATGTTCCGGTGTGTCGTTTCTGTCTCTTTTCAGCCACTGCGAGCGCGTCGCCGTGCTCCGTCCCTCCCTGAGCCCGGACTGCTTCAAACTCTACGATACTCTATGCTATAACTACGTCACACGATAATGAAGGGAATTTACATGTCCGACACGCCTTTAACGCCCGCCGTGGACTCGCGAGAATGGCTTGACGCGCTGCTGTGAGATAGGAGGTTCGGGGGTGGATCCATACAGGTAGATAGGGTAAGCTGCTCTGATACGATCCGTGAGAGAGACACGATCACGACGAAACAGGTATCACGCGGATACACTGTTTCGTAGTGTGGGGGGAAGAGCCTGCGCGCTCGCGCCCGCCTTTGGCGGGCTGCGGGAGACGGCCGGGGCCGCGCTCCGCGCCACCGCCTGCGAACGATGCGAGCGGGAAGAGGCGCGCCGGCTCTGAGCGCGCGGAGAGGCCCCCTGGGGGGACGGCAAGACGCGCCGCAGGCGCGAAGCCACCTCTACCACCCTGGAGCGAATGCTCACAACAGGTGGCGACGCGCCGGTGGCGAGCCGCCACCTTCCCCACACAGAGGATGAAGTGGAAGGGAAGTAATCAAGATAAGGGTTGAATCACAGTGACAGAGGAATGAAAGAAGGGATTGAGGCAGGGTAGTAAGGGCAGAGCGTGAGAGCGGAGCGTAAATGAAGGTGATGCATCCAAGGCATTGTGTACTGACTATAAGTCTCGGACGATGAGCATCAGTTTAAGTAAGGGGGGAACGACGGTGCAGGTTTGCGAGACAGCGGTGAAGCAGAACAGCGAGACACGGAGCGAGGTCGCGAGGTAAGCATAGGAGGACAGTAAGAGTGTCAATCAGATGGGACTAGGATTAGGGGGTCGGTGCCGTTTGTGCACGAACACAGAGAGGTGAATCGTGATTATGGGAAAGAGGGAGAAAAGACACATAGAAGGACTGGCGCAGTAGGACCGTGCAAAGGCGAGTGTTGCTTATCATGCGAGTCGAAATTCGTGAAGCTTGAAAACGGGCCTTGGTGGTATGGGAATGGAAGCCGTGCGTTTGTGCTGGGTGGGACTGTCGAAGATTGGCCAAGGAAGGAGAGTTGTATTAAGAGGGGTAAGAAAGGGGCTTAAAGGTAAGGCGCAGGGCGCAAAGCGGACTCGCACAGTAAGAGTACGAAGACATTAGTCAGGGCTTGCACAGTATTTGTGGCGTTGGCCCAGTGGTGTGCCGATAGCAGCCCCGCGGCTTCGGCTGCCGAACTCGCGTCTGAGACTGTGCATGCGCAGTGCGCACACGGCTCGTCCCGTGCGCTGTGCTTCCGCAAGAAGTGTGCACTCTTGAGGAGGACGCGGAGGCGTGTGCTGTGATTGATCGGTGGGGACTCGATACGAGTTGGGGAAGAAAAGAATGATGGGCAGCGAGTCTAATGTCATGAGCGGCTGGTTGGGACCGTTGGGGACTCGGGGCCGCTGCATGTCTGGGCTGCATGCTAGGACCAACGGGCCAATGCGACTTGAAAGAAACCCGCCAGTGGTTTGTGCGAGCAGCACCCACGGCTTCGGAGGACTAGTGATCCGGTCATTGGAGGCACCGGCGAAGAGCGACGCCTCGGGTGCTGAGCCGCAACAATGTGTGATGGGCACTGTACAGGCCAGCTCGAAGACGGTGTACACGGAGCGAACGGGTGTCCGGGTCATCCTCGTCCGAGTCAAGAATTGGTCAAGAAACAAAACAGTTCATTCAGTGAAGGTGAAGGGGGGGTGTTCGGCAAATGTGAGAAGCGAATTTGATTCCAGTCGGATAGGCGTAAGGAAATGTGTGCTGGCGAAGAACGGGCAGTGATTGAGTTGAGGAAAAAGGATGCCAATAGGATGAGACGGGTGTGGAGGGAGTGTGTCGAAGGTGTCATCAGCATGAACCCAAAGTCATGAACGGGTTCAGGCCGCAGGGTCAGGGACACATAGTTGATGTGGTCTTGGGATGGGGACAGGCTGCCGTTCGGGTACTATTCGTCGTAGCCTGCTTGGATGAGCCATGTGCGCGAGGTACTTGTAGTGACCATCCCAGTAGCTCGGAAAGAAAACGGACAACCCGACGGTGGGAGTCACAGCGGTGGCCAGCTGCCCCGCTCACTGGTACGAGACGCCGTGGGAGACAGGACTTGCGGACTCTTTCTGTTGAGGGTAATCAGAGTAAGGCTGGGTAAGGCAAACTTTATGGTGGCGGGCCACTGAAAGGGAGTCCGGCAGGCTTAGATCGAGTAAGATACATCAGCGGTAAGGTAAGGGCACAAGTTTCGGGCTTGTGTGATAATGGTAAGGTTCAGGCATGGGTGCACACTTGCAGCGGTAAGGTATGAGAGAGAACAGAAAGGAGGAGTCGAGGAGGTTTCGTGGCAGCAACCTCTATTCGAAGACGCGAGTAGCACTGGCAAGCAGTAGACGGGAGACGGGGTGCCCACTTCTGCAGAGAAAGCGGTGTCAAGAAAAGGAAGGAAAATGGCAACTATATTCTGCACAATGAGGACCATTCCGCGAACGAGTGCCCGAAATAGGCATGCGAAAACAGTTCCAACAACCTTGAGTGTGCTGCAGTTAAACTGCTTCAGAAGAGAAGGGATGGCCGCGCTGCAACTTGAACTTCCAGTATGGAACCCGTCAAAAAGTCCGTGAGACAGCTCGGGGTGGGCAGGCCACGTCTAGCCATCATGGTGTGTGGCCGGGAGCAGCGATCGAAGCGGTGCATGGAAGCTGGAGCAGAGAAAAGGGCTCTGGCAGGGGAACCGTGCCATTGGAGCAAAGGGAAAGAAAAGGAAGGGGGATAGCCGTTGCATAGCGTCACGTTCACGGCACGCGCGAAGAGCGCAAAGGCGAAATCAACGGTGCCATTGCATGCAGCCACGGTATGCCGGCGCAGCGACAGACACAGCGAGCGGTGTGTGCCCGTGCAGCGACCGGCGCGGTGTGCACGCTGCCCGCGACGATTGGAATGGGCAAGTCGCATGGCAGGCATCCGTGCAGGGAAAAAAAGGGAGAGAACAGGGATAGCACCCTGTGCGCGACGAGCGTGAAGGCGAGGACAGCGGCATCGTTGTATGCGGTGTGTGCCCGCGGGTGCGGCGTGCATACTGCCCGCGACAATTGTGGCTAAGAAACCCATTGCCGCTGCGAAGAAGCCCGGACCTTCGCCCGGAGGCCACCGCCATACCTCGCGTCTCGTTCTCTGTTCCCGCCCCGGAGCGGCGCTGTTCCAGACTCTGGGGTAAGATGCACTGACAGGTAGGGTACCTGCCAGTCACCAATGAGTAAAACGGGGGTCGTCGAGGGAGTCTCCTCATTATAGAGATCATCTTGCGTGAGGGGGAGGTTACTTTGTGATGATGAAGAAGAAGGATGCTGGCACTAGGAGAGCGCTCGTGACCTAGTAAGAGGGACATGGTGAGCAAAGAGGTACGCCAACAGCAAGGGGGCTCAAAAGGCAGGTAAGTCGGGACGAAAGGACGAAAAAGCCGGGTGCATCATGCTGCGTGGCAACGTGACGACGACAGCAACGTGCTCGGGACGTGTGGCGCACGGCCGGACACAAAGTGGCTGCATATAAATTATGTGCACGACCTCGTAGGCGGCGTAAGATAAAGGTAGGGTAAGTGCATGCAAGGCCTCGGAAGGCTCGGCGGCAGGTAAAACGAAAGGTAAGGTAAGGCCGCAAAGGAAAGGTATGTGTGCTGCCTCTGGAGGCAACGTAGGTAGAGTAAGGTAAGTGCATGCATGGCCTCGGGAGGCTCAGCGTGTGATGACACACAACGACGACGGCAACGTGCTCTGGGCGACGTGCCCCGGGTGTGCGCGTGCGCAGCGGCGGGTAAGAAAGAAAGATCAGGTAAGGGGCCGCTTAAGAGAAAGGTAAGAAAGTAGGTGCACGGCCTTGGGAGGCGGCGTAAGTAAAGTAAGTGAACACCTCGAGAGGCATTGTAGGCCAAGGGAATGCCCAATCCTGGGCGCGTGTGAAGCAGAAGGCTCATACGATGCGAAGTACAGCCAGGGAAGGGGGAGGAAGGTTCCGGCAATAATCGCACCGAGCAGGCAAGGAGGGCCCGCGCCCGGCAGCAGCGACACACGAGCGACGCGATAGGGATGGGGATGAGAGCGCTGACCAACAGATGTGCGGCACCAGCTAATGCGCGACAGGGGTGTGCGCTTCCGTGAACAAATAGCGGACATGTCATTCACAAAAGAGTAAAAGGTGGGGGCGAGAAGCTGGACTCGAGAGGGCCGAGAGCACTGTATGCGCTAACATGCACTGTATGTGCCAACGCACATCCATCATCGGTAGCAGAAAGACTCCTGAAGGCCTTCAAATGGCGCGCTGCCCATGTGCAACCAGCACGGCAGCATGGCCCCAAAGCGCAACTCCGGTAGTAGCACATGCCGGTCGTTCCAACGGGCCCGCGGTCGCGGTCCTAATTGTATGACCTGTGGCGCGACATCATCGAGGCCACAGTCCTGACAACAAATGTGCCAGAGGTAGAACAATGGGAAGGAAAGAGAAAGTAGACGGGGAAATGACTGCTCCTGCCGATGAAGGAAACCCGCTGGCCTTCGCATGAGCCGCCGAATCTCGGAGAGAAGGCGGGCTGATGGGCTGGGCACGTCCCCGAGGGGAAGGCGCCATGAAAGACGCACTCGAGCCGATATTCAGAGCCTGCTCTAAACGGAGGCGCGCGGCCGGGTAGAGGATATAGAGATAGAGGCGCAAAGGAAGGGGGAAAAGTATTTGAGGACACACATTATGATCAGTGTAGACTCTTGTGGAACTGCAGCCAGCACGGGGCAGCGCTCCAAGAACTTGCGCGCCACAGAGGGGATCGTTGAGGTTGCGTGCATCAGTGTCGTGCAATGAGGTTCCCCGATTCAGGTTTGGCGCCGGTCGTCTTCGGAAGGACTCTGTGTTTGCCGTCATGGTTGGATAGTCGATACATTACACGCTGGTCGGTTTAGTGGCTTGTCAGGCGCCCTGCGCGTGCTCGTATTGTGTTATCTTGTATCGGTGTACCAAATGTTGCGGAAAGTGTCTTCGGGCTCAAACGAGGACAAGGCGGAGGAAGTGCTAATGCAGCTGAAGAGACCTGGGTAGGCACTGTACGACATAGACGAGAAAAGAGAACGACGCGCGTGAATCGCGGTCGTGGACTCGTGGTACGGGACGGAAGCCGAAAGTGGCTGTGCTACGGCACCCGTCCCACTATCCTGATTCACGCCTGCTTGCCCTATCCTCTGGCAAACCCAAGCCGCTCGTGCCTCGCGTCGGGGTTGCCTCGGAGGTATCTGTTTCTCGAGTCGTCTGCGGCGTCCGAGTCTCCAGGCATTGTCGACGCGACAAAGAAACACGATGCTTGTTGGCACATGCTATGTAGACGGCCAACAGTTCGGACCACTGATTTGACAGCTTCAGATCATCCCACGGACAAGTCTCAGACCACCCCCACATTGAATCCCAGACTACTAGTAGCCCAGAGCTCTGCCAGGCAATCCAGTGATAGCTATATGTTACCTAGTCTCGTACCCATCCGTTATAGAGCAGTTTCGCTCGCTGCGCTCGCGGGCAGGCGCCGGTAGTAGCTATCCGGCCCGGAGATAACAAGGAGATCGGATGTTCGGAAATTGTTCCGAGGCATGTGCCTTGGGACAAATCAGGGACAACCCTTCGGAGGCAAGGCGGATAATCATCAAACTTAAAGCTTAAAGGCGGATCTGTTTACTGCTTGGTCGAGTTTGGCAGCAGAGCACCATCCATCTTAGCAGCGTCGACCCAGGACGCACCACACTTGCACTACACCAGCGGCCTACACGTTGAGACGATCGAAACCCGGAAACCAGCTGGGAATTGAGATCCCTGAACTGCTCTTGCCTCTGTGGTTGCCTTATGGCTGATTTGTGGTTACCTTGCGCCAACCTTGCGCCAAGTATATTACTCGCCATGTTTCCCCGGCCCGCCCCTCCGCCCCGCGACTGCGCACACCACTACCAGTCGACCTCGCGAGCGCTGGCGCGGGACTCGCCGGAGCTCCGGTTCCGGGCTGGGCGGGATGGTCCTCCGAGCCTCGGCATGCCCGAACTCGGCGGCGGGATGCGCTCCACATCGCCAACAGTCCCGTGTCGGGCGGTCGCCGACCTCGGTGCCGGGTCTGCCTCGGCTCCTGCGTCATAGTCAGCCCAGATTGTCGCGCCAAGCGATCTCTGGATGCGATATCGGAAAAATGATCAAGACTGACCAGGCCATATCAGGCCCTAACGATTGAACATGCTCAGCATTCCTTTCCTCTGGAATCTTATCCACCGGCCTCCATCATGGCTGCGTTCAATTCCAACGAGCACAGGCTCGTTGCTCGCCAACACGCCCAGGACCCCACCGGTGCTCAGTCTCTGAAGCACCACTTTGGCTATCCACCAGAGGTTCTTCCGTGCACGAGCGCCCCGGCACTGTGCTCATATCTTGAAGCCGTGTACAAGATGCAAGGGTTGACGAGCTTGTACTCTTTCATCATGTGGGCCGTCTTTGGGGGAATCCTGCTCTTTATGGTTTTCGGCCGTCTGTTCAGACCACACCGCAAGAATGTGGGCGACGGAAACTCGAAGCAATCTTTCCTCTACCGTAGCACGAGATCGGCAGCAGCGCTGAGCCGGAAACACCTGCTTCCCGAGAGCTTTCCCAGGCTGTTCCCGAACACGTCGAGATTGCAGGTCCTCATTCTCGCGATCCTCACCGTCTATCTTACCATCTTCACGTAAGTTGCGCCCAAAAGTTACATCTTCGGCCACACTGACCAAACAGGTTCATTGGCATCGTCTACAAGAGATGGGAAACGCCGAACAAGGGCACGACCAGGATGAGCATACGAACAGGCTTAGGCGGCTTCAGCAACCGTGTTGGCGTTCTCGCATTCGCCCTCACGCCGCTCACCGTAGCCCTCTGCAGCCGCGACTCCATGCTCAGCCTGCTCACGGGAATCCCATATCAGCACTTTAATTTCCTGCACCGATGGACGGGACGCATCATCCTCATTCAGTCCTCTATCCATACCATTGCCTGGACCATTGTCGAGGCCCGCTTGTACCAGCCGCAGCCCGACAAGTACCTCAACTTCATGAAGGAAACGTATGCCATTTGGGGGGTTGTCGCACAGGGCTTCATCACCTTCCTGTTCGTCTTCAGTTTCCGGCCCGTCATCCGCTGGACGGGCTACGAGTTCTTCAAGAAGAGCCACCTCATCGTTGCAGGTCTGCATTTTGGCGCCTGCTGGGGACACTGGCACCTGCTGGCGTGCTGGATGATAGCGTCGCTGGGCATCCTCGGCATCGAGCTCGGTATGCGCACTCTGCGTGTCTGCCTCATCCACATGGGCTACAAGGACGGGAGCAAGGGCTTCGGATTCCGCTCGATCAACTCGAAGGTGGAGGTCTTCAAGGACCCCTCGGGAACCATCGTCCGCATGACGTATACGCACAACCACGAGCCCTGGAAGATTGGCCAGCACTTTTACCTCACGTTCCCCGCGCTGAGCATCTGGCAATCGCACCCGTTCACGCCCGCCTCTGTGCCGCCGACCTCCATGGTGCCCCCATCGCACGTCTACATCATCCGCGCGCGCGACGGCGAGACGGGCAAACTCGGCGCCACCGAGACTAGCACCTCAGAGAAGAACGACTCCTTCGAAACGCCGGTGATCATGGTCGGCCCCTACGGCCGCTCCACCATCGACCGCGAAGCCACCAACATCCTCGCCATCGCCGGCGGAACCGGTATTTCGTTCACGCTCCCGACGGTGCTGAGCGCACTCGCAGACCCCACCTCCATCACGCAGAACATCGAGATGATTTGGATCATCCGGCACATCGACAACCTCGCCTGGATCGGCCCTGAACTGACAACGGCTCGATCCTACCTCTCCGACTCGTCCTCGGACCCTAAATCCCCCACCCCATCCATCACCCACCCCAAGCGCTTCCGGATCCGCATCTACGTCACCCGCGCCCCCGAAACACGCACACACGTCCACCCGCGCCCCGGCACCGCCGCAGACCAACAGCCCCCCAAGCAAGACCTCGAAATCAGCTCCGTCTCCAGCAACGAGTTCAACCCCACTCACACCCACGAGATCCGCGACCTCATCGCCGTGCACCCCGCCTTCAGCATCGAGTACCTGGACCACGCAAGACCCAGCGTCGACGCCATGCTGACCGCCTTCATGGACGACACCGTCGACGCCGGAAGTACGCAGGTCCTGGGGTCTGGACCCGCGGCTTTGGGGACCGATATTAGAGCTGGGGTGGCGAGGTGGAATGATGCTGGGAGGGTGTGGAGGGGCGATGAGAGGGGTGATGTTAGGTGTGTTTGGGATGATCGGATGGGGTAGGTAGGTGGGGTTGGAGGGGGGAGGACCGCGGCGCGTTATAATGTGATACATTTTTCAATAGACTTTTTTGTATTTGCCCCCGTTGTGCATGGTTTTTTTTGGGTGTGGGTGTGTCGGCGCCTTTGTATATTTGATGCTTTTCAACCGTGGGCATGACACCGTCTTCGCAGGCCTAGGGCTTGTTGATCGTTCATTGAGCGTGCGCCGTAGCGATCATTCACCGTGCGCATTCAAGAAACTGTACGCAGTATTAGATAGGAAACACATTGGGAACGGAAATGCACACTTCGTACATCCGAATCGCAATGTGGGTTCTGAGCGAACCAATACCACCAGGATAAACTCGTAGTAATTGTTCGCATCAAGCAAGACAAGGGTCGACTGTGTAGGAGGCAAAAGCTGCAGATGTTCCTTCCCAGTCGCGGCAGCGATAACAAGTAGGGTCTCTGCAGCACATAGGCTGCCAACCAGTGATCTTGACAGAGAGCGGAGAAACTGGTTCATCTCAGAGAATAGTGGCTGACGTGACTTGAACATCCCGAGCCAGATTCATCAGCATTGTAAAGCCCACCGAACGCATTGACGCTCTGACTAGCAGCGTTCTGGCCTTGTCATCCCAACCATGCCCGTCGCGCTCCGGAGTTACTTCACGGGGAAGTTCAAGTTCAATTTTGCGGCGGCGCCCTACCAGATCAGTTGTTGAGCTCACCCCAAGCTCACCCCAATGACCAAGGAAGGTCTAAAGAGCAGCGGAAGTTTTTGAACTGCAGTGTGTACAGCGTCGAGGCTGGCCGCTGACTCGGGAGGTGAATAAGCGGCCACGTGCCCGGCTTTACAATTGCTCGTCACCGTCTGTCACCGTGACCTTTGACCAAGGCTCATGAAGGCGCTATGGCTGACTGTTCCGACTATCTAGTGGCTTGCTCCCCTCTCCCACACCTCCTTTGCATCCTCGTCCAATATCAGCAATGTCCGCACCCGTAGAAATCCAGTCGGTCCAGCAGTGGAACGAGACCGTGCAAGCGGCGACCGACGCAGGCAAGACCATTGTCGCGGACTTCCATGCAGAGTGGTGCGGGCCATGCAAGGTGCGCTGCGTCACCTAGTTCACCGCAAAAAACTCAAGTGCAGATCAGGCAATCGCACCAAGATACAACATGCTCGCATCTCAGACACCACAAGTGCAATTTCTGCGCATAGACGTAGACCGGCAAGCTCAAATCGCCAAGACATTGTGCGATTCCTTCTGGCTTGCGGTCCCCAACATACGTCTTACACTCGTGCTAGCCAAGTCTCTGCGATGCCCACTTTCTTTGTGATCAAGTCGCAGCGAGTCGTCGGGATGGCACGTCTTTCCGCTTGCTTCCCGTTCGTCGCGTCTAATGGAGCGACACCCAATAGCTTCGCGGCGCTGATCCGCAAGGCCTCACGCGACTAGTCAGTCAACACGCAGGACCAAATCCCCCCGTTGCGCCATTTGCCACCCTGGGGAATGCCAATTCCTATGAGAACGCGAACGCTGATACCTCCCACGATTAACACCTTCAGATTTTGAACATCTTTTCGTTGTATGTCTCCTGTAATCGCCATTGTAACTGTTTAGTGCAGCATATCTTATATAGATCAAGCGAGTGGAAATATTTCGGCTTGCATCCATTAGCGCCTGCAGCTGTTATCCTCAATCCGGTCAAGCTGTGAAATGAGCCCGTAACACTGATAGTCCGACACGTTCAAGGATTTGGATCCAGTTCTATATATGGCTCGAAGCGTTAGTGTTCTTAACAGGAAAATTCCGCCTAGATTGCAATAACTCGACTTATAATATATTCAATACTACAACTCTGATGATACTCTACCACAGTCACCCCGATTATAATGCTATACCCTGAAATTAGTGAGACCTGATCATCTCTATGTACGATGACGCATGCTCCAGATACGTATAGATAGTGTGAATGGCAGTGTGCACACCGTCCTCCTGGAGAAAAGTTAACCAAGCCGGCCAAAGTGCGAGTGAGATCCATACAGCGCGAATCCGTTCTCCTACAGCAGCAGCTTTCTCCTTCATAATGCTGAGATTGGGGATCAGGCTAAGAAACGTTTGAAAGACGACAGCGACGGACCGGCTAGTTGTAGCTTTGATGAGGGCTTCGGACAGGTCGCTGGCATGCATACTTGTGACCTTCAAACCGGCCTGGAGAGTTGTATTTAACATCAAGTCTAAATGACCTTCAGTGCTCAGAAGGCGACTTACACCGAGCTTCTGCACACGGCTGGGTGATATAACATAACAGATCAGCAATTTCAGTTATTCACGAAACAAGAAAAACGAACCTTGACCAGAAGAACTGATCACCGAAGAAAGGCTGGTGCTGGGATCAGGATGGGAAGGCAGGCAAATTTCTTGTTCGTCGCACCTTTATCAGCGTGGGAATCCCAGCGCGCAAGCTTGCGCCGGTAGTACCCGCGCCGCCGTGGTGCAGACAAGCGTCAATCTAGGCATAGTTCAATCAGCTTCGAGTTTGAGACATTTTGCTGATGATGGAATAGACTCGCAAGCGGGAACAACCAGTCGTGGGGAACCTTGTCGAGCGAATAGCACTCCGGCGGCATCTCGACCTCGGGATCCTTGTCGTTGCCCTTGCTCATGCGCGCAGACCATCCCTTGGAAATAATTGCTCGCACGTCGCCTGGCTCAATGAGAATCAAGACAGTAAGCACGCACAAATCACTCACTCTTCAGAACAGCCTTCACAATGCGCGCAGTCATCTTGTTGGGATGAGGAATGGTTATGGAACCAAATCCGATGTACACGATGGGCTTTCCGTCCTTCCGAGCTTTGCCCATCCACTCCAAGAGATCTGGGGGCGGAGTCCAATTGGCACCTTCGGGGTTGTCGAGAAACCAGCTGGTCAAGTACTCAATCATGGATATCGCCAGGACAGGGGACAACGTACTATCCGGAAACAGTTGTAGCATCACCCCAGTCTAGAGGCTTAGGCACGACCGCCTGAGAAAAGTTGTATATGAATGGAATTTTCGACTGGGCGAGATGCCCCATGTCAGTGTTGCCAATTTTGAGCGTATTCCGCCTCCAGCGATTGATCTGACCAGAGGTCGCGGCCCATATGACGTTGCTAGAAGGACGATCAGCATACGAATACAACACCAGAGCGAGTGGGCTACCTGAACAGCACATATCTAGCGTTGGAGACGGTAAGTGTCAGACTTGGGTTGTGGCACGACAGTGGCTTACGAGGCGCAGTTGAACGTCGGAGCTTCGACGGGTGGACTGAGGAACGCATGGGGAAATTCTGATGTCCTGAGAAAACATTGGTTCAAGGTAAGACATAGGAAGGGGGCTTCACTTCGTCCAGGGCATCGTGAATGTGCGGAAGTAGGGGATATCTGGAGCGAATCATTGGGCGAGTTGTACAGTCAAGAACCGCTCAAGACTTACTAAGCGCCTCTGCAATGTGCACTCCACTCATTGCCGAAGGCGATTCGAGGAGGATGTCTGCACCTTGGCACGATTCCCACGAGTCAATGAGTACTAGAATGAACGTAAGGATCCGATGGGGTGAACGGTTGAGCCCATACGTTGGTCAAGCCAAGGCCGAAACTAGAGAAATCAGCAGGAGAAGTAGATATTGTTTCAGACGCCCACATTTTGTATGCTTTCCTTGAAGAACTCCGGTGAAAACATCTATCGACGTTAGCGCGTATTACACAGTCGACACCAGGATCTACCTTATTTTCCACACTGTGAAGCTCAAGTTAATGGCAACCGCACACGGGAAGCGCTCTCAAGGGCACCTTAACTTCATCAACGCTCCTGGGTCGCCACCGGCTTGCTTGTGTTTGATCCCAAAGCTCTCGATCCAGGGTTTATACTCCTCGTGCGTCACGATTGTCACGCTGTGGCCTTCTTTCATGAGCCCCAGGCCAAGTGCGATGTACGGCTGCACATCCCCGCGCGACCCGATAGTCAAGCAGACAAAGTGTTTCGCTGAGCGTCTGACAAGGATTTCGCGAGGTAGATTGACTGCTTTGGGCATATGGGCTGCCTGAGACGGTCCACTGGCCATCGCTGCAACAGACCGCTGCAACGGCGCGAAGACGCCGGTAGCGGATCTTTTGAGCGGCGAGACCATAGTAGTGGGGGTGTTGACTCCAGGAGTGGCTTGACGCGTGTGGGATTCGCTAAGAGCGGTGGTTATACGTGTTATGACCTCGGTACGCGTAGAGTCAGTCTTGAAAAGAAATTTCAAGTCCGGGTGGCCCTCAAGTTCGAGAGCGAGGCCGAAAGCGCACTTGGTCAACAGGCTGAACGGTTTGGCCTTGCGCACAGTGGAAATAGGAAGGCGGTACCGAAGATCGCCTTGGGTGAAAAATTTGCTCCAGAAGCAGATATAGTTCGTGGAAATCACGAAATACCCGCCCGACGCCACAGTTCTATGCACCCGAGCCTTGGCCACTGAAAAGGTAGTTCAGTATGTTCGGTCAAGACCTGATATAGAAACGAACTCCAGAGGGTTGGTTCGCCACCCAACGCCAGCGCCTTCCGTACTGCCGCTTCCTTGATGTTCGAGGTCTCAACGTCGGATAGAGGGTCTTTGAAGGAGAGGGGGCCCAGATCAACAAAGATGGGCATCTCGTCAAGTTCCGACGGGCTCATGGACCGCGTTCGCTGATAGCGAGCCAAGATTTCCGGGAGTTGATGCCATGTTGGTTGCGCATAAATGGTGCCAAGCCGAATGAGACGTGGGGCGTTGTCGTCGCTGTTTAAAGCAAGAGACGCTAAATGAGGCATTTCCGGATCGGGAAATGTAACGGAGGCAAGGCGCGCAAGCGGAACGCATAATCTGATACCGTCTCGTTCATCGTCCGATCCGTCGAGGGCTTCGCGCCTGCGATGACGGTAGAGAAATACAGCACCTTGACAGTGGCCGATTAAAAGTAAGCCCAGGAAAGTCGGCAAGCAACGAACCCGTTATTTCCTTCCTCCAGTCCAAGGCCGCTTCCTCTGTGTCAAATGCCGCAATTCCAGACAGACTGTCAGTCATATCTGGGCTCTCAAAGACGATGCGGATGTATCCCGGATGTTTGGGATCTATAGGTGCAATTTTCTGAATAGCCGACACTAGAAAGGGCAGTAAGACGAGACCAGAAAAAAATGAAATCATACGCACGTAAAACGGTGCGAAGAGGACGGATCCTATCGTCATCGCTGCTAGAAGCGTAGGTGCAAAGCATGTCATGGTACAGCTCCATCCATAAACGGCGCTTGAAAGTACGCCACCCTTTACGGCGGTGGATGGTGACGGGACCCGCCTTGATTGCGTTGACCTCGGGTTCCGTGAACAAACTCGCGTGGAATGTCAGGCGCTGAGTGGTCAAATGGATTACCCCAACTATGGCGACGTCCTTGATGATTGCGCCATCGGTCTCGAGTAGAAGGGATTCCTCCTCTTCCGACGACGCGTTGAGTGAACCGAACTCAGAAACGAGAAGACGAATGACTGTTCGAGATTGAGGTGAGGATAGGGAAAGGTCAAATGGAGACGGACCCTCAATAGGATCTAATTTCCAGGGGTCGGAATCAAGTGTACCGGAACGATGAAGCACAGGGGGAGGGATTTCGCATACGGTGGACTCGTCTGAACCCTCGAGGATGTCGCCTGGTTCTTCGGAATATGATTCTGGCTCCTCAGAAATGCTGCTCGCGGGAGAAGGTGTCCAAGACGGAGTTGAACCAGTTGCTCGACTGAAAAGTTTCGCGTCTCTGTACACTAGCGCTTGCTCTCTGGGATTCAGATCCTTTGTAATGAGCTCCTTGAATGCTTGCAGGTCAAGGCTTTCCGAGCGACGGTGGGTGGCATAGGCTTCTATGCAGCCAGTGTGGGCGAGCGCTTCTTGGAAGCGACCTGCCTCGGAGTAGAAGTGATCCAGGGAGGCGACGGGAGTGAAGTCTTCCGAGTCATCGGAATTGGACGGGTCGATGCTGCTCAAGGTGTCTGCGCGGGATGCAGAGTCGGGCATGGCGATAGATGAGTACTACCAGTTCGGAGTCGCATTCATAAAGATATAAAATGGCCGGCAGTTAGCAGTAGGGGCCGCGTTTCGTCCCGGATCTCCGATACTCACCGGCTCAGAGCTTACATATTCCGGATGACAGTTTGTGCCTGTCTCCCGCTCCGCGTTACGGCGGCGGCGGCGCGTTTCGAGCGCTCGTAGTACCCGGCCTAGATATAGATATAAGACGCAGACCGCCCAGTTGTTTCTACTGCCACGGGTACAATATTCATTGATACAACGGCACCGCTCTATTCACGCCCTGCCAGCTTCCTGGCAAGCGCTCGTCGGCCCTTCACACCGGCCCGAAGCCTTTCTAGCGTCGGAACCGTCGACTCCCACGAAATACATGCATCGGTGACCGATTGCCCGTAACGCATGTTGACGAGGCCAGTAGTCGGGATATCTTGCCGGCCCTCGACCAAGTTTGACTCGATCATCACGCCCATAATCATCGGGCTGGTATCCTCCGACTCGAGCTGTCGCGCCTGTGAAACATTAGGGCAGGAACAACGCTGGGGTTTGATCGACCTACAATGTCTTCAGCAACCTCTTTCTGTTTCTGGTGCTGCTTTGAGCTGTTTCCGTGGCTGCAGTCAATCTGTCGGATCACCCGTCGGTGAGGTGGCAAGCGAGGCTGACACGTTCTGCACACGCACCATGATTTTCTGCGCAACTCCAGCCTTTTTCAGTTTGTCGCCGGCATCGCGAACAAAGTCCACGGTGTAATTGGGCCCTGACACACCACCACGGAGGATAATGTGGACGTCAGGGTTGCCCTATTCACCGTCAGCGTGCACCAAGACGGGGCGAAAAGTCGCCAACCTCGGTTTCGACGATGGAACTAAGGCCTTCCTTGCCCACACTTAGGAACACATGTCCAGTCCTTGCAGCGCGGCAGGCGTCAATTGCGATCCCTACGCTTCCGTCGGTGGAATTCTTAAACCCTGTCGGCATGGACAGGGCTGACGTCAGTTCGCGGTGCACTTGTGACTCGGTCGTTCGTGCACCAATAGCGCCCCAGGAGACCAGATCTGCCGTGTACTGTGGTGTGATGGTATCGAGGAATTCGCATCCCGCAGGGAGCCCAAGTTTAGCAATATCGAGCAACAGAGTACGGGCGATACGGAGGCCCTTGTTGATTTGGAAGCTCCCGTTCATGTCGGGATCGTTGATGAGACCCTGGAAAAAAGGAGTCGGTCAACGGCTGCTAAGAATGCGCGGAACGAACGGACCTTCCAGCCCACCGTTGTCCTCGGTTTTTCAAAGTAAACGCGCATGACGATGAGGAGATCGTCCTTCGCCGTGTCTGCGTATTCCTTCAAAAGTTTGGCATAGTCGAGGGCTGCATCGGCATTATGAACAGAGCATGGTCTGAAATAATGATAATATGAGTCATTTGGTCGTAGTACACATTGGGAGTGATCACCCAACAACGACAAGGAGCCGATCGTCGTCGCCTTTCAAGATGCTTTCCACTTCCAGTCGCCCATGGAGCACAGTATGGGCGGCGAGCAGCGTCCTGGAACAATGCATGAGGCATGATCGATGGATCCGCGAGGAATGTCACTGCATACAGCGGCAAGTCTTCCTGGAGAATTTGCGGAGGGATGAGAGGGCGCGTAGACTTTACGCGGCTGTTCTCGAGGCGGGAGAGGGCGTCCTTGAAAGACATTGTCATATTGTGGTCGGGTGCTGGCGAGGTAGAAGGAGTAAATACAACGGAAAGCAAGTGGATCTCGGGCTTTTACTGGAAGACATGGCTGCACGTTCGGCGGAAATCAATGTGGGATGCAGGGCCCGGAACAAAGGACAAGCTCCGATTGTTACGCCGAGAACAGCGGGGAGTTGGACGGTAGCCGAAACTCAAGTTGAAGAAGGACTTCAAGGACTCGGAGGGAATGTCGAGTGGATAACATGATCATCTGAATGCTTATATAACCTGCATCAATTTTCAGCGACGCTACCATGGATTTCTCTGGTCTGTCGAGTGCAGAACAGGCCCATGTCAATAAACTGGTGGAGAAGCGCCAGGTACTCGCATGCGCAGAATACCATTTCATTCACTCACTCCCTCAGTTCCAAGGCTTCCTGACCATGTATGGCAAACTTGTCGAGAAATGCTTCAATACGTGTTGCAACGATTTTACCAGCAAGACCCTCTCCTCCAAAGAGGTCCCGTATCTTCTCGAGTCATCTCAATAGTCCCGTAACCCCCTTCTAGGAAACATGCGTCAGCAACTGCGCCGAGAAATTCATGAAGCACTCGGAACGCGTCAGCGCGCGCTTTGCTGAGATGAACGCTGGTGCGTCCAACTACGTGCAGTCCCGTCTGCTGCAACTCACCCCATCCTACCCTTGCAGAAGTAACAAGCGGGCAAAAAAATGTTTCTGGATGAAGCAGACGGTTATCTTGACATAGCCTTGCCTCATTTCGGCGCTCCACGCTCTTCTCCCGCCGAGGTGTACACAAGCGTTGGGCCTAGTCCCAGCGACAAGCCCCACCTGGAGTCCGATACTCGGTTTACAGAAGAGAATCTTGATAATTGATCACATTTCGGTTGTTGGATGGACTTACGCATCTGTCGTGCAACATCTCAACTGATCATCTCCTCACGTCCGTTTCTATTAAGAGCTTCCCGGTCTTGTGGAGAGAAGATTTGGCCAAACGTTGAGCAGCGAACGTTCGCTCAATTCCGTGAAAGTACAACGTCGTCGCAGCCCGCTGTTCAGTTCTCCCAGCGTGGCGTTCAGAGGGCCCAGGCAAATCAGAGGGTACAACGGTCTTCGGGAGAGTTCCGAGTCGTCGAGGGCTGTCGCCGAAAGAGCTCAAGTCGACGTCACCGGTGCAGACGAAATATGTTTAGGCAAGAGGAGCAGGAACTTCCATTTGAGACTACAGAATCTGACAGGAGACAACAAGAGATCGCAAGATATCCCCCCCGGACGGAATTTTCACTAGGAGCGTTCGTCCCGCTGAAATGTCCGACCAGCAATCATGCGGGAAGCAACACTAATAGATTTTGATGTGTACGATGTGTACTAACAAGCGAAAGAATAGCGGCCCGGGTATCATTATCAACGCAGATTCAGAGCAATTAAGCCGGAATCGTCTTGTTGAACCAGTTCACAGCCTGTTGGAAGGCCTTCTCGAAGCCCTCCTTCACGTCCGGATGCGCAAAATTGGGGCGTGCGGCGAAGCCATGGGCTTTCGGAGGGTTTGATCAAATCGTCCTTGTCCTGCCAATGATCAAAAAGCTCACCAGTACCTAAGCAGTGGTGAGCCTTGGATATATTTCGAGAGGTGGAAAGGCATACCCTTGTACACTTTGATGTCGTATTCGACAAAATCGTCTTTGCCTTTGCGACTTTCGTAGAAGGCTTCGATCTCATTCAGCCTCGGCTGTTTGATGGCCATGTCGTCTAGACTGGGCGTTAGAAACATGGCTGAATGGTCAGGGATTAATACCGCACCTTCCGCGCAAGCCCATGCTGTCGGCGCCTGGGATAGACAGCGATTGAATTGCAACGCGGTGTTGAGCATAATATAATTACCTTGATGGCCTTGAGTTGAGCATCAGAGGGAGGAGAGGGATGTGCGAGAACAATGCTGTTGAAAAGGTCTGTCGTCGCGCCCAAATGTATTGCGACTCCACCCCCGAAACAATATCCGATTGCGCCGAGACGCTCATATTTTTTCTCGGCTTGTAGCTTTTTCACAAACTGTGCGCTGGATCGGCATAATATCAGTCAATCCAAGTGAGAAACCCTACCGATGAGGTTCGGGCTGCAGCTACGGGGCTTTTAAATGGTGTGAACATCCTGGGTACGGCTCAGTTGACCAGCGTATAACTCACGGTCGATTCCTGATCAAGGAAGGCAGACTTGGTAGCACATGCCAGATCAACGATAAGATATTGAGGAAGGACATTTTGACACCAGCTCTATCAGGCAGCGCCTTCATTTGAGCCTCGGTAACAGGGGGACGACCTTGAAATGTTGTCAGCATTCATGGCCTTCGGTTGGATGCAGAGTTTCTACGCGCCAGCAAAGAGATCCGGGATCCATACATCGCATCCAAGGTGCTTAGCGAAGCTATCGGCGAGGATTTTGCTGTTCTTGAGGGGAAGACCGAAGATGTCGGTCAAGAATATGATAGCTCTTTTGTTGGAAGCGCCGCCCGATGCGAAATAGGCGCCGTCCAATGATTGAGCTATGACGCCCGTAGGCTCGCCTTCTAGCACAGCGCCTGGAGCGATAGCAAGTTAGCCCATGCCCGCCGGGTTGTGCAGAGCGCGTTTCCACCTCTGAAGCAATCCGGACAACTCATAACAGCAGAAGATAGAAGCTGACAAGACGAGGGAATGCTCAGGTTGAGCGTTGAACACCTTTATAAGACATCGGGCGAAGCATCGGGCGAAGCAGGGATGGGCTACGGCTCGAAGCAAAGTGTATTGCAGGCTCGGAACTGAGCCGGTCTGACTGTGAAAATATTACGCAGATTACTAGATCTCTGATATGTAGGAAAGTTTGATTTTTAGCACCGCAAGATCCCGGGCTCTTATAATAGCCCGCCGATCATTGTTTTGCTGATGTGATCAGATTTGGGTCAAAACATTGACCGAGAATGGCCGGCTCGCCGAGCCGGCCCGGAGACAGGCTTGCTTCGAACAGCTTCGAACCTATCTTCTACTATATGGCATCCGAGGCACTTGTGATAAACAATGTCCGAATGGCGGCGAGGGCCCCAAGAATGCATACAGACGATAGCCTCTATAGGATCGAATGTTCTGGGGGGCGCGTAACGAGTATATCTCTCTCAAGCGAAAGTCACGGTTGCCTGGAGGATGCCCCGGGTCCTTTGATCGACGCCAAAGGCAGCCTGATATTGCCGTCGTACGTTCTCCCCTCGCACCCGTGGCCACAGATCCGCAGCTGTGGGCAGACTATGCCACTCTCATATTCATCTCGACAAGGTTTCATACTCGATAGATGCGAGCTGATGACTGGGTGTGTCTCACACCTTCGTTTATTGCTGTGAGGTGTCTTGAGCATCGCAGAGATTTTGCGGAAGCACTCAAGGTGACGAACCAAGGTTGAGCGGGGCCCCTAGTTCGTCTAATGCTGTCGTCTGACTTTCGACTAGCAAAGGCCGCGTTCAGCCGGGAAGATCTTTATATGCGTGGCCAGAAACTCATTCGCGACAGCATTGAGTGCGGAGTCACATCGATGCGCGCACACGTTGAAGTCGACACCACAGTGGAACTCTCATGCCTCACCGTTGGTCTCGAGCTACACAAGGCCTTGCGTAATCTCTGCGATATCCAAATTGCTGGTAACTGGTAATCCTCTTTGCTTTGGGCGAATATTCAAGTCTGTGCAGCCTTCGCACAAGAACCTCTCTTCGACGCACCGGACACCTCCGAGCCCGGGCGGAACTTTAGTCTTCTAGTTCAAGCTGCTGAAACTCCAGGAATTAATGTCATAGGCTCGGCTCCTTATGTCGAACCAACTCTCCAGCAGGCCAAAGCAAATATCGCCCTCGTACTCAAGCTCGCGCAAAAGCATGCCTGCCATGTGGATTTTCATCTCGACTATAACTTAGATCCCGGATCTGAGCCTCTCATCTACGAAGTGATATCCCAAGCGAAGTTGCTGTCCTGGTCCAACAGCTTGCGGATCACAATCGGACATGCCACGCGCATGCAGCTGTTCACAACGGCCCAGTGGGGAGAACTAGTGACTGCCATCGACGAGCTCCCTATCATATTTGTAGGGCTCCCTCAAAGCGACATGTACATGCTGGGCAGGGAGGGGACCGGTACGCTTCTTGGCCCTCCTCGAAGCACGCTCCGCATACCATACATCGCCAACAAATATGGTCTCGAGGTGGCCATGTCCGTCAATAACGCACAAAACGCATTCACACCTCAAGGATCTGTCGATCCCCTTTCTCTGTGTACCCTTGGTGTTGCGCTCTTCCAGTCAGCGACAGCGAAGGACATCACAACACTTCTGGTATGCGTCCTGCAGTGACTGTGTTCAAGAGATGAATATTCTACTCACCCGTTGACCAGCGATCTGTGACCTTGACATCTAAACGAGCCATCGGTCACACAGACGTTCCGGGAGACCTCTGCATATCGGTAAACGACCCTGCCGATTTCGTGCTTCTACGCGGCACGATCGACCTGCAGTCTGCCGTGCTCAATCCTAGCTATGACCGCACAGTGATTCGCCGCGGCGTGGTTGTCGCCCGGCGACATTCGGCGAAGTGGTTTGCAGACATGGGCAGTGGTCAATGACGAGTTGCGTTATTTGCTTGTTCAAGGTTCCATAGTAATCTTCGCATTTTCTGATGAACGAGAAACTTTCACACTTCATATAAGCGGTAAAGCAATTATAGCGAACAAAGTAGATGGTCATCAAATGGATCGTGAAGGCGTGAATCCTCGTCCGCCGAGGCAGGGTATATCAAGCAGTTGCCCCGGCCGCCGTTGACACTGGCGCTTCCGCTACGGGAGCATCCAATACCGGGGCTGCGTCGGCGATCGGCTTCGGCTCTGCGGCCTCCGCCTCGAGTTTTTCGAGCCACTTGGTGACAAACTTGGAATGAGCGCCGTAATTGAGGGTGCCTTCCAGCGTTTCACTGGAAACCGGTAAAGAGCCAATCAATGTCAGGCAACTCAGGATACTGCCTGTGGAACGCACCGGACGGTGCCTTTGCCATCGATGATGAAAGTTACACGCGCGACATCAGCCAGCCCGAAAAATCCTTTCCCGACGTTGTAGGCCTTGGCCACTTCTCCCTTGGAGTCGCTCAGGACCGGATACTGAAGTTCCAGTTTGAGTAGTTCCGCAGAGAGAAATAAAGAAAGCACGCACTGTGAGCTTGTTCTTCTCAACGAACGCCTTCTGTTTCTCAACAGAGTCAGGGCTGATACCAATCACTTCGACCTTGCCAGGTTTGAAGGCATCCTTCTCTGTTTTTTTTCTACGTGTCTAGATTTGTCGAAACAAAGTGGCGGGATGTTATACGCACCGGCAATGGCATTTCGGAACTGGCACGCCTCCTTTGTGCAACCAAAAGAGCCTTGAGAACACGCGGTTTAGTTGCTTATTGCGATTGAGAGAGAGGGTAGACATACCGGCCTTGGGATAGAAGAATAGAGCGATGGGCAGACCCTTTTCACCGGGAGTCAAAGTAAAGCTTTCGCCGTCATAGTTGGGCAGGGTAATGGCCGGGGCAGGTTTGCCAACGAGGGTGCGATGGGACATGGTGGTTGAGGCGAGGTCAGGGTTAACGTTGATACTGTAAGCAAAGAAGACTTCCGTGCTTCTTAAGCGCGGCTTTCACACCCCGACGGAAAGAGCCGCGTGGCTCGCGCCTGGTGGGCTCTGGTGGCCCCGACTAGGATCTCGTGAGCCCGCGGTAGCTTTGTTAGGCCGGTCTGGCCCTAGACAGAACCGGTTTCTATTGGTCTTATTGTGGTCTTAGGTTTGCTTCAAGTACACCAGGACTTGTGAGATCCTAGTCTCAAGACGAGCAAGGTTTTGAACCCATAGGCGAGATTGGCTGCGTGCCCAAGGATGCATGGGAAAACAGCCTGATAGAGTGTGTAAAGCCTGAGGATCGCAGGCGATTATGTAGTGTGTAGCACAGCCACTTGCTAATACATAATATGGAATGATTCCGGAGACAAAAGTGGGAAACGACTGGTATGTGTATATCGATACATCCTTTCGGCTCGAGGGCGGTGACTGTATCCGTAGGTTTGCGCAAAAACGACAGACTTAGACTCAGACTCAGACTCGTCGTCAGGTTTACACGTGATCGCGACACCAAGCTTGGCCACACAAACATTTTAGTAGGCGGTAAAGACGGTATGGCAGAACCACCTACAAAACGCCTGAAAACCGGGAAAGCACCCCGGAAATTCTCAACCCCGGACGAAATTCGTAGCAGTTTGCGCTCGCAGATCGAAGCGGACCTGGTACAAGGTTCCCAACAGACCAATTCCACTCCCACCGCATCTTATACGTCCTTCTATAGCCCTTACTGAGCTAAGAAACCAATTCTCAGTGTGGCCGACTGAAGGCCCCATTTCCCCCCACGATGCGCGCTTGGTCCTGGCCCAAAAATGGCTAGATGCTGCTCCCGGAGCCCACGAGCTTTTTGCAATCTGGGAAAGAACTCAGGCTCGCCAGCCAGCAGTGATAGTCCTCATATTATCTCTGCTGTCGTCCCTACTTTTGCTGCTCTCCAGCCACTACACCTATCATGCTGCCGGCCACCCCATACTACGAACCCTCCTCACACCTCCTTGGATGAAGAAGTTGAATTCGTATCTGGGAGGGTCGCACAACGAAGTATTGCTGGTAACATTGAAGCTTTTCAATGGCATGACTGCATTCGGAGGGGGTCGAGAGCGCAAATCAGTATTGGAGTCGTTCGCATGGGAGACAAAAGTGTGTTTTGGATATTTGCTGGCTTCCTTGTTTAAGCTTATCCTGTGCAAGTCTCTACCCAAGCTTCTGAACATGCGTCGAAAATCGAAAGGGGATGACTCTGTAGATCCACTCGCGAAACCCGGTTCGTTTATCGCGCTTAGGCCATATTTTCCGCCTGATTTTGCATAGATATAAGGACATTGTACATGTTCTTCTGCCTGTCCTTCCTAGAACAAGAAAGCCCTTCTCAACTCAAGACCCTGTTTCTTGAGCAGCACCGGGAGGCTTTCTTTTCAATATTTCGCGGATTGGCCCAAGATCCATTTGTCGTAATTCGGAAGGTCCTCGAAATATGCTGGACCGGTATTTGGCTAGATCCCAAGATCAAACGAACCCTCAAGATTGGGCTGTTCAGCGAGATAACGGTGGCGCAGGTAAACCTCTTATCTAACTAAGCCACGGGCAATGAATCTGAGTGCCCCAAGCTCCTCAAGCTCTACGAACGGCCCATTGCCGAAGATGGTGACCCCGAACATGTCCCGGCAGACCTTGCTCATCATTTCCTTCTCGCCATCTGCACCCGTCCAGGTATCGGTATCTGCTTCAAGGACCGAGGATGGTATCCACGAAAGTCGGAAATAGAGAATGTGCCGGACGAGGATGAACCTCGATCTCGGGATAAAGGCGGAAAGATTTACAATAAGATCCTCGCCAACATTTTGAAGACTCTGAAGGTGAATGAAGACTCCCGGCAACAGGAACTTGCGCTAAAGATTATGGCCGCATGCCCCGAACTTGTGGCAGGGTAAGCTATGTGGTTGTTCTTCTACCTTCCCTCCTGAAATATCGTTTCAGTTTCTGGTCTGCTGCCGGACTTACGCTGGAACCTCGATTGTCCTCCAAATGGATCGCCAACATATCTTTCTTCGGAACCGTTCTTTCTCTCCCGGTCCCAACGGATTCGTTCCTCATCTCTGATAGTCGCATACTCTACCACCCTACCCCGCCGCCGCTGTCTGTGATCGTCGAAAACATCCTCCCATCTGTTAATACCAAAGCGCATCTCTCCAAAGGTCTACTTCAGGCGAGCGGCCTAGTCCAGCATTGCACAGCGCTTGCCCTTTGCAAGTGCCTCGCCAAATATGCGCGCGTTTCTCAGGCTTTTCTGTCCGTAGAAACAGCGTTAGAGGAAGACGAAAGCGACGGGCAGTGGGCCAAGATGCGGCGTGATTTGGAGCGGGAGATTCGGCATCGGGTTCCGGAGTTCCAGGTCATCGTAGCGTTCGCGGCGGCTCAGAAAGACCACCAAGGCGGCGCTGCAAAAGTAGCTCCTCATCCTACAAAGATTGCGTTGCTCGCGGAAAGCGCGCAGCGGTTGCTGTGGATGTATCATTCCTGTCTCCCCCTTGTTGTAGCGGAAACCAGATTCGATGTCGGGAAGTTGGTTCAGAACTTCTTGGAATTGGACCCAACTCTCGTCGAGTCTGGCTCCGAGCGAGACGCACCTTCGAGGCTGAATGCAGTGCGGCAGCTTCATGTGCTCCGGCTTTTGAACGAGAGTGACCAGTTTGTTTGGAGTGGGAAAACCGGTATGCATGGACGGACGTTGTCGAGATTGTGTCTGACCAGCTCCACTATTCAGCGTCCTCCGGAAAGAGTCACCTCCATGTTCTGCTCGGGGCTTTCGCTGCTTGCGAGAACCCGGCCCTTCGGACAACTCTGAAGCTCCTCTTGGTCGATCTTCTCTCGGAAAGCATCATTTTCCAGCAAAATCAAGAAGAACCCGTCTTATGGCTCTCTGCACTCCCATTTACGCGGCGTACCTATAATGACCGTTACGAGTTGTCAGAGGGCATCTCGCTTGCGGAAGAGGCTGAGATCGTCATCGCTTTTCTCGACGATTGCATTCAGCGATGCCTCAAAACCCCTTACAGGTACATCGAAGACATGCAGAGTCTCTATCGATCAGAGACCGAGCAATTGGGCGATGAACTGCCCGGTCCTCTTATCGTGGTCGTATTGGAACAGCTGGGGGCAAAGATGGCCAGCAAACATACATTGCTACCTTCCACCGTTCTCGCTCTGGCCCGGTTCCTGCGTCAGCTGTTGCTGCAGCTTTCTGGAATGCAACATGGCCTGACACTGATATTTCAGCGTCAGATCGCAAACAACATTGCCGAGATGCTTGCGTTGGAAGATGTGTTCAGCAATTGCCCTGCCATTTTTGAAGCAATTCGACGGGAGGTGGAAATAATCCGTAGTTGTCTACCGCCGACCCATACTCGACGGAGCGCGTCTCCCGAACGCAGCTCTCCATCTCGCATCGAAGAGTTTCTCAATAAGATTGGCGGCCAACCTATACGTACGTTCTCGCAATCCACCTCTGCTGTACTTTAAAAAAAAGCTATCTAGCTGGCGACAAAGTCAAGTGCACCACCGCTGCTTTGGAGGTCGTCGATGCCGTTAGGTTATACGGCGCACGATCTACTAACGAGATCAGGGCCTCCGCTGAGATCGTGACTCGCTTGTACCCCCCTGCGTTGAAGGCCTTAGCAGAAAGCCTCGATCCAGACCAAAAGCTCCTCTGGGATGGTCTTAATATCAGCCAAGATTGGGAGCGTATCCGACCCCAGTCAGTTCCCATAGCCTCCGTTGATGATGAATATGCTGACACTTTCTAAGCCTGGCTTTCGATTGCCTGTTCGTCAATTCTACTATCGGTGATATAAATGACGAGACACGGCGCGAAATCTTGAGCGATGCCGTTTTTACGCGCGTGCCTACACTCCAACATATGAAACGAGTCGCATGCCTCATCAGCCACAGTTTATCCGCGTCTCTGGAGATCCCAGAATTGACCAATGGTCTTCTCCTATTACTGGTATCGATCTGCAGACGAGCAGCCCTCGCTTTATCGTCGGCTGACTACAAGAAGTTGAAACGGTCCATCTTCACGCATTCTTTCATGGTCAGCTTGTGTACGAACATTGACCTCACTGATGCCGTGTTGCAAGGTACTTTCAATCCTCCATTACAAGCCCCGTCTAATAAGATACTCGTAGGACTCCGCCGTTTTGTCGATCTGGCCCTTGATCCAACAGATGCCGGGGACAGGCAAATGGCTTCTGCCATTACTAGCCACTGGTTAACCTTTTTGATGAGCTCGGCCGGCCGCGTCACGGTAATATTTACACTTGTTTATTTCGCAATGCCGCTAACCGGGATGCTTAAGCATGAAGTTATCTCTCCGTGGATTCGATATATGGCACCCGACGATATGTTTGGGCTTCTTCAGATTTTCGGCCAAGAAAATCATGGCGACTTGGTTCTTCTCGAAATGGTCATTACTGCCTTGGGGACCGCGGTCAAAACTCAATTTATCTCCGATTTGCACACCCGCCTGCATCTGCTGACTGCCCTCCGCTCTTCCTTGCCCAAATCTGTCGTCCTTGAAAATATGATAGCCACCATTGTTGAAGCATGCATACCCGTCGCCTTGGCTGGACGAAGTCTCCGACACGCTGATGATATATCTATCAGTCCCTTATTGGTACAATCTGCCCACGCATGGTCGCGCCGTTTCCATTTAGCTCCAGAATCTCTAGATCTTCGTTCTCTTCTGTTCCAGGAGGAGTCATGGTCTCAGTCCACGGTCAAGATTATATCAGCTATCCTGTATCAGTCTGGATGCAGCATCAACGTGTTCTCTTCTTGGTTGGCAAGCGACTTGTCTGCCCGCCGGTCAACCTCAGACCTTGCACAAGTACTGCGTGCCTATCTCGACGCGCCCACGCTCCGGTCAGATGGGGATATACAAGCAGACGCCATGGCGTGGATTCCATACTTATCCCGCTTCTTGGGGTCTGTAACAGATGGAATTGCCCCGCTCACCCTGCGGGAAGATTGTGCATCTTGCATATGCCTTATATTGGCACGGATGCCCAGCTCATTCCCGCCGTTTACGGTAGCGCTGGAGGATCAAATCAGACGTCTGCCAAACTCTTCGCTCACACGAGAATTGGTGACCGTCGGGATCTGGCTAGCGAAACATGCAGTTGATGCGAAGCCCATATCATCCTTGATAGAGCACGGCTTGCAGTGGTGCATCGGGGCGTTCGCTACTTCCGATGTAGATGTTGCTATGCAAGCGGTGGTAGATGGGCTTGGTGAGCTGCTTGTACTCTTGAATGAGCCTCTTGTCTCACAACCGTTGCAGCCTTGCTTGTGGAGGAGGCTCGGGCTGCGACGGCTCACGTCGCAGAGACTCTTTTGAGTGTCATCATCCAGAACCGATTGGCGGACGTTTCTGCAACCGCTTTACTGTCCATAATACTTCGAACTGTCCCACTGAAGGTAGCCATAACTAGTGTGCCTTATTGCTCTGACGCTGCAACCCTCTAGCCTTTGGTTGTCAATCGCTACCTTCAAAGCATTGTTCAGCATCCACATTTCTACAAGGTCTGCGCCGTCGAACCCCACAGAACCACATCACGGGATGGAGTCGTCGATACATTGCACATCCTTTTCAATCTTCATCCGGCAAATACTTGTCAGGTGTCACATGTCCAGCCGCTAGTCCGTATCTACCGCGGAACCTCGTCGTCCTCCGACCGAAAGCTACTCTCCATCTTTCAGCTGTTTGAATCCCAACGGAAGACATCAGTCGTCTCCTTGCTTAGTCAATGGTCTGCTACCCCGGAGGTGCCATCTTCGAATGCGCTGGAGGCCGTCCAAAGCTTGGATGCTATTCTGGTCCTTCGTACATGTCTTCACTTTCCCAAGTGGAGATGCCTAGTAGATCAAGGAGATGTAGCGGAAAACCCTCGAGACGCACAACTTTACGACCCCGTTTTCTTGGTCCTAGTCTTTGCGCAGGCAATGGCTGAAAAGATTCCAGAGAGCGCTTTCGGCTGGATCGAGCTCTTTAGGACAAATATCGTTGGGCTTATCATACGTACTTTGTCTGCAAAGGACGCGAGCCTCCGGGAGGTCGCCCGATCGCAACTTGCAGCTCTGTGGGCACATCTCGAGGTAGTTCACCTTCACTCGATAGACTTTTCTCTGGCTGATCGATTTTGGCTCGTAGATCGCTGACATGCAGGAACAGCCTCACGTCGTCTATGTTTTGAACATCCTCAGAAATCTTCTCCCGCCTCCTTCTGCAGGGCCTGTAGGACGACTGCCTTCGTACACCACACTCATTCTCCTCCATGCCCTACGGGGCATATTTTACCCCTCCAACTTCATTTACCCACTAACGGCACGCTTTTTGCTTCAACGACCAACTCTGGATGTAACCGATGTGCCCATGCTGTACGGGATGCTCTATAGTAGCTCGGATGACTGGAAAAAAGAACAGGGATGGATTGTTCGCTTTATTGCGGATGGCATGATGGGGACGGACGATTGGAGAGTTCTAAAGCGGCGCCATACGTGGGAGCTTCTTGCTAGTCTATTTCAAAGTTCAGAACAGGACCTTGTAATGAGGTGTAGTATCCTCGAGGTACCCCCTTTCTCAGCTGCTCTTGACTGCTCATATATCTATCGTTTTGACCTAGGTCCTCGCTAATCTGACTTGCAACTCACAAGCAACAACGTCTCTTGTCTTGAAATCTTCCCTCTTACAGTGGATCGAGATGCAGCTCCGCATTTCTACCGCGGAAGCCGTCGCATGGATCAGAATCGTCGAGAACGTCTTACTCGTCGCGGATGCCCAGAAGATGGAATCATCTACTGGCGGCGAATGGCGTTTCGTGATATGCAGGTGTCTCTCCTTGGTATTGCAGGGTGCGGCTCGATCACGTATGCACCGTTTCACTCCCCTTCGAGTCTGGCTGACCGATGTTCCAGCAAAACCTGAGGCCGTTTTTGCTTGCGCTGCACCCGTCATCCTGAGGCTAAGTTTGCTTCCTGGATCTTCGCCGCTTGCTCTTCCTGAGCTGCTCAAACGTTGTCTCAGCGGCGTGAGCATGTTTGAGACTAGTCTCGACATCCCCTGTTCGCAGCTGGAAGTTCACGTTCGGAGTCCATCGCAGCTTAATCTGCCGCCGCATAACGGCCAGGATTTACAAGTCGTCGGCGACTACGACCCCTTCCTAACGTGGGGGAAGTCGGTGGAATACCTTTGGCAAGCTTCGATGACTCTGTCTGATAAGCCATCGGTCTGGGATGCTTTGACGTTGCGATTGTTGATCTGGAGATCAGCGGTTGGAGAAGAAGGTACTGCTGCTGGGGAATGGGCGCGAAAACTAACCCTGCAAAGCTTGAGGACCCCGTTAACTTGACCTAATTTTATCCAATACATGTTGTACTAATTTCACACGGTTGGAAGTGCTTCCGTTTGTCTCGGAGCTGCGTGACTTGATATCATCACCATTGTCTGGAACGAGCCCAACAACATGGACAAGACAATGGGTCCCCGTGAAGGCCCTGAAGCCCGAGCGCGAATCCGTCTTATATTCCGTGTGGCCAATGCGAGCTCAACCTCACAACCCTCTCAACCACAACGACCATTCTAACCCTACTGCTCACGTTCATTCACGCCTCCGTGCTGGTACTCACACCTCGTCAACGACCCACTGTATCGATTAGCCACTCCCTTGCCCGTATACTACTCAAATGATGATCCCTCCCCGTGCATGTACGTGGTTTTGATCATTACTGCCGCCCCAACTATCACTTAAACTGGTGCAGACACTTTCATAGGCCTCAACGGTCTCCGAACCCTCAGCATCATCGGTCTACTCCTAGTTTTCTCGAGCAATGTAGTCACTCTATTTCACGACGTCCAAGCCGTGAATCGCTTTCATACTGGAGAGGCAGCACCTGATTCTGCCACCAACGCCACCACAGCAGATATTCTGAACAGTGACTACATCACGTACGTTTGTCCCGTTGATTTCCCCCATTGTTCTATTGAAGCTCGCCCCTCTGCCAAGTGGAAGCACAGTTCCAAATCAGCCCGCTGGAGTGTTCTGGGCTGTCCTCAACAGATTGTTGATCATCACCCAAGTCATTGTACTCTTACTATCTGAGATTGGGTGGCCTGCCGCTTTCTTCAACCGATTCTTTCCCGTGCTAGGGGATGACTTTGGACTCGGCGCCCTTGGGATCATCGAATGCCTGTGGGTATCCAGCTCTCGTTTTTAGACGACCTCACTGATCACGTTGCAGCCTTGGAGCAGCTATCCTCTCTCACCATGTGGATCTATTCTCACTCGTTGCGGCCTTTTTTCTGTTCGCTATCGGGTGCATTAACATGCTTGCGGGCCTCATCTTCCGCCAGTCGGCCAAAACTAAGCGCTCTATCACCGCCTGGAGGGAGCATGCCAAGAGCGCCTTGCCCACCCATATCGCAGGCGTGGACATTAGCCCCGTCGTTGCCGCAGGGCCCTCACTCGTCTCAAGCGTGTTCAAGCAGGACAAGGCCACGAGAGCTGAGGATCCAGGGCACGGATTCGGACCCGAAGGTGAACGTGAAGCAGGTCGCAAAGGTGTGTCCACTCTTCCTCTTCCATGTGCAACGAACGATATGGGCAAGCATCTCATCTCGAAACCCACAGGCTTTCGCCTATCTCGGCCGGTCGCATCCCTCCTACGTCATTAGGCTCCTGAGCGGCCACGGCCTTGACTTGATGCTGGCTCATTGGTCTGTACTGCATCTATGTAGCAATTATATTTCATTCCAGGGACCGTTGTCTTCGTAAGATAACTGTCGTCGTCCAACACGTCCCTCGAGCTCGTTCATTTCCGAGATAATACGACAAGCCGGAACTCTTCTCTTCTCGCGATTGCCTCCGCCAGACTGCGCCCGGAGCATCATGTGCCAAAGATCAGCTATGTGCGTACTTAATCCTCTTGACGATCGATCTTGGTCCAGGGCCCTTTTGCGGCAGCAACTTCATCGAATCATCGGCATCCGATTACAGCACGGACATTCGTTTTCTATAAAACTGTACAACGAAACACGTACCCTTCTTTCCCCCTCCCCCTTCCCCTTCTTAGACTGAAGGTTTGTGCCCTGCAGCGCGCGGGACATCGCACATTTTAAGATGCTTCCCTCCCGCGTTCTGTCTTACACATTTTGGCAAAAGGAGCAGATTTCTATCTTCGCCTCCGTGTCGTCTTAGTCTCGAGCACATTGGCCTGGTCCATCGGATTACCCCACGGGATATCGGCGTGGCCCTTTCACCGGGGGAAACAGTGCCTGTTTCCTCCGTACTTGTCGTACGGCATCAATTCCCCGAGGCCGTCCGTACTGAATGGCAGGCGAAACGCACACAATACGAAATCGTGCGATTGCCCATCCATTCAACTGCAGTTGCACTGTTGCGGCCTAGGGGCGCGGTAGTCGTCCTCAAGTCGTCCTTGGATCCACTGCGAACGTCGCCTATGGATCAGCACTGCCTAGCGTCTCTACGCGCCACTAGCAGTACTAGTATAACAGGAACGCGCCCAACCGGGGTCGCGTAGCGGCTCGTAGCAAGCGATGTGAAGCTAATATTACCAGCCCTTTCCCGATGCGGCTTGTCACCACAACACAAAAAAGGATGGTGTCCGGTATTGATCAGACCCGAGGACATTACTGCGTGTTGTTAGCTCGCTCAATGGATCTAAAATACGTTTTACCCAGGCCTCCCTTGACGCTGTAATCGCGCGTCAGGTAATATCCCTGCAACATCGGCGTGTCGATTTTTGGTGCCCGGCAGTGGCCGTGCGGCGCTTCATTCCCAAATAAGGAATCCTAACGCCTGTTCGCCCTTTTGGAACACCACGCCATTGCCAGCGCGCCGGAACTTAACCCACACCGACCACCCTGCGTTTTTCACTCGTCGCCATCGGAAGACTAAGAGATATTACCGAACGACGCCATTCAATTCATCTCGGTCGCCGCCAAATGAAACTAACTGCACACGAGATGTTTTGCCGACCGGGCCGGGTTTCCGAGTCCGTGTCTATCTCGGTCTTCTCCCGTGAATCTTCGTCGAGCAGCGCATGTTTTGGGTGAGGTCCAAAGCCTAACGCTTTGGGTATTCGTCACAAAAATCAAGTATGTAACTTGGCCAAGATGGAAATAGATATTGCGTGTGGGTGGAATGAGATGGAAATGTAAATGTAAATGCTGGGGCAATGCAAGGGAAGATGCCGTGGGTGCAGATGAGATGGTGTGGGATAGCAATGCTAGGAACAACGTGAATCGATACAGTGTGGAAACCAAATCCGTCGTCTCGTCGTCGTTAAATCGAGTCGTTCGTTATACGTCAAGAAAATGCTCCACCTCGTATAGCGGAAGATATGTGTTGATGTGGATAAGTGCAAGGCGCGCAATGTTCTCAGCGAGGGCGCCGATTTCCTCGCCGAGTGCTTCCATGCCGGCTACCTTCCCGAACACAGGGCTAGGCGGCAACGGGGCGGTGCGCCCGAACGTCGCAAAGTCGATGTTCGCAAGCTTGTCACTCGCGCTGTCACGCCCGGGGTAAGCGAGGCCGACGACGGCGTTGAACACCACTTCAGACAGACGGGCGCGCAGCATTACGCTCAACGCGGACGCATGCTGGATGTTCACGTCCGCCCAGCGCTGCGCGAGGCCCAGGAGGGCCTGGTCCACGCCGCCCACCGGTTGAGGTTGCTCCAAGGTCGCGGCGCTGCTGCCAGTTTTCGCACGCATCGCGATTTGCAGCACGACGCTCTGCTTCAGCGTGCGCCACTTTTCGAGCTCGTCCGTGTCAAAATCCACGTCCGCCTCCGCGGGCGGGTTGCCGCAGTAGAATGAATAGCCTAGCCGCGAGGACCCGACATCCCGAATCTCACGCTTTAATCTGGCGAGCTCTAATTCGTCCGCGCTTGGCGCTTCTGCGGAACAGGAGAAGCGAAGCTGCCGATACAGGAGCAGGAACATATACAGGGCCGTGAGGTCCACCGCGTCCGTGCTGAGGAGGAGTATGCGGGCGGTGTCGAGGTAGGAGGTCTCGGGGTATCCTGGTAAAGCTGATATGGTAGGGAGGGATGCTTGGGAAAGGGGTGTCGTTGCAACGGGCAGCGAAATTAGGTTGGCGGGTGAAGGGCTCGTGAATACGAGGTCGGTTAATCCCTTGAGGGTCGCCAGGTATACTTGCTGGTTACGTTGCAACGTCTGGTAGCGGAGGTATCCCGGAGGATACAGATGATGCGGGATGGGCTCCGTGCGCGCGAGCAGAGTCGAATGCGCCGCGGCTAGCCATTCGCGTGTTTTTTGGAAGCTGCACCCGTAGCCGGTTTTGCGACCCTTGAATGATCTCAACTCAAATTGGCCGGACGTACGCATCAGGAACGGGCGCAGAGTTTGTAATTGATGATTCGCAATGTCCTGAAACGGGGAGTGATACATCAAGATCAAACATCTACCAGGGAAGAGCACACAACTCACCAGCTTCATCAGCTCTAGAATGTCCATGCACATGCGGACTGCTCTGACGGCGTCCGCTTTGCTTCCCTCGCCACCTGGCGCACACGTTTGCGCTACCTGGACCATGAGCTCGACGGCATGATCCCGCATCGGGGCGCAGTGCCCCTGCAGTGTAGCGCCGATGGCGCGGAAAAGGCCAGAAGGATCAAAGAGCTTATGCTTAAGCTCTTGTTCGATTAGGGCTGGATCGAAAACGGAGCGTATATACGCCGCCTGGGCGACGTGCTCCGCCTGCTGCGACTTTGAAGGAGTTACGTGCGCGCCCGCGACGTTGGAGAGGGGCTGGATGACGAGAAGTAGCACCTCGAGGAATTCATCGAGCAACGCGCGAATCCGGGACGGCATTCGGAGCGTGACAACGTGAAGGGTCGGGGAAAAGGCGACGACGGGGTTTAAGGAGGGCATTGCTACGTGGGCGCACGCGCAGACAGTCGTATGAGGTTTTGCACGCAGATCAAATGAAACGCAGGTGCAGCCAGACTCGAGCTCGCAGGTTATGGCCGTCCAGTATTTTTCTGAGCGCTCTGTCTTGCGTCGCGTGGTCGTTGGACGGAACTGGAGGCCTGGGTCAAAGAGCAAATCATGGCCTGGACCAGGGTCAGTGTTCGCGAGATGGGATGCACGAACGCGTCTCGACGTACGAAGCTGGGGATTGCGAATGATGACATCGAGGTCAAGCTCTTTGAGCGTGTTCCGGTTGATTGGCGGTTGGAGGGGTGGTATGTGGGTTGAATTCGGATCAATTGGAATCGAGGATATGGTGGCAGGGGAGATTGATTTCGTAAAGACCGTGTCACGAAGACGGAGAAGGGAGCCACTGGAGGGGCCTGGGTCGGAGGTGGACACGATGCCAATGTCCTCGAGGTCGTTGCCGTGGCGGGGGTGCGGGGGGGAGCGCGCAGGCCGCGTGCGGCGACGCAGAGGGGGCAGACGGGCGAGGTCGCGCCTGGAGTCGCGTTTTTCGAGGCGCGGGCGCTTTTGAGGGCTGGGCCGGAACGCGAGGGACGTTGGCCACATCTCGTGGACGGGCTGGTGCCAGGGCAGCGCGGAGGAGTCTGGCAGCAGGGCCTCTGGGTGGTCGTCCTGGAGGGCCTTGCGCTTGCGGTGGGCGGGAGGCCGCTCGTGGGCGATGTCATCCATGCTCGCGGGAGGAGAGAGGTGGGAGGGGACGCGGTGGGGGTATAAGTAGGGCCATGTGTTTCGCTGGATGCCGTGTGCGGTCAGGGTAACCCCCTTGTGTTGTTGTTCCATCAGATGATCTATGAACAGTACTACATCCTCCGCGAAAAACATACCAGAACGCTCGCGGCTTGTCCACGTTCCACTTGCCCCGGCCACGCCGTCAGAAGCAGCATACCCTCCGCGGCCAACAGTCCTCATTTTAGCTCCTTCTCGACCTTTCCCAGCATATGTACCAACAGGGCTGCTTACCTCCTACTGCCGCACCTAGTCTGTCAACTATCTCCGCCGTACAAAACAGTCCATTGTTCATCATCAAATCATACAATGCTACTCTATGCATCGATTAGCTTCACATCTGCCGCCCCCTCTGCTGCGTCGCCCCCGGAAGTGGCCTTCTTGCTCGGTTTGCGCCCGTAGAACTCCGCGATGATCTTGGGGTTGATCCGGTTCAGCTGTTCCTTGGGGAAGATGCGAAGCAGCGACCACGCCAGATCGAGCGACTCGAAGATAGTTCGCGACTCGTACGCCCCTGACAAATGCGATTAGCCGTGCCGCGCCAAACAGGGCCCAGACTCACCCTGTCCTACAAACTGCCGCTCGAATTTGTCCAAGAACTCCAGAGCCAATTTATCCTCTGGTGACAAAGCTTCCTCGCCCACAACAGCCTTCATGGCTGCTGCATCGCGACCGATTGCATATTTGGCGTACTAGTGGCGTGCATTAGCCTCGCACAACACAATGCATTGCTTGGTCTCACCAGCTGATTCGATACGTCTCCGTGGTCTTTTCTGGTTAGCTCGTCTCCGATTGCGCTCTTCATGAGACGAGAGAGTGACGGCAGAACATTAATGGGCGGGTAGATTTGCCTGTTGTGCAGCTGGCGATCGACAAAGATCTGGCCTTCCGTGATGTACCCAGTCAGATCAGGAATGGGATGGGTGATATCTACACATTTAGCGCAGTCAGTGCTGGACCTAGCCGCGAAGTAAGGACATACCATCATTCGGCATTGTAAGAATCGGGATTTGGGTAATGGACCCGTTCCGGCCTTCCACTCGGCCGGCGCGTTCGTAGATGGTCGACAAATCGGTGTACATGTACCCAGGGTATCCACGGCGCCCCGGGACTTCTTCGCGGGCTGCAGAAACCTACTCGGACTTTATTTTGCCGAAAAAGGAATACGGAAGCAGGCGTACCTCACGGAGAGCATCGGCATAAGAAGACATGTCCGTCAAGATGACCAGAACGTGCTTTTCGAGCTGGTACGCGTAATACTCCGCCGTCGTCAGCGCCAGACGCGGCGTGATGATGCGCTCAATCGTGGGGTCGTTGGCAAGATTCAAGAAAAGTGTTACACGGTCCAAACTGCCGTTTGACTCGAAATCCTCCTTGAAGAAACGCGCCGTTTCCATGTTCACACCCATAGCCGCAAATACCACAGAGAAGTTGTCCTCGTGGCCGTCGAGCGCGTCCTTGGTCGGGCCTCTTACCAGACCCGCCTGCCGGACGATTTGTGCGGCGATCTGGCGCGCAAGGCACATGAGTTCATGTAGCCACAGCAAATAGCGCAGGGAAACGTGCCTCATTATGTGGTAGCCCAGCAGCCGAGAATATAGGAATCTTCTGGCCACGCGCGATCGAGTTCATGGTATCGATGGTCGAGATTCCCGTCTGTATCATTTCTTCGGGGTAGATGCGCGAATAGGGGTTGATGGGGGAGCCTGGACGGTGAGTAGTACCGTCGTTCCACAGTGAGATTCCCGATGCGCGCTATCGTCCAACAGAAGGCCGCGCACCGTTGATATCCAGATAGTCCTCCGCAAAGACCTTCGGACCCTGGTCGATAGGGTTTCCCGAGCCGTTGAATATCCGGCCCAGCATGTCTTCGGCGACCGGCAGCTTCATGCTGCTCCCAGTGAACTCGACATGGGTGGCCTTGACGTCGATACCGGACGTCCCCTCAAACACCTGCACAATCGCCTTCTTGCCCTGTACCTCGAGCACCTGCCCGCCGCGTTTGGTGCCGTCCGGCAGTGTGAGTTGTACGATTTCATTATACGACGGGAACTAGGGTCTTGCATCAGGGGCGTGAACAGAGCGGCGCAGCGGCGCAACTCACTTTAACATTATCGAGGACTACGAGGGGTCTAGAGGGGACGGTCTACATATCGTTCATGCCCAATGAGCGGTGTGGACTCACCCATTGATAGCAGAGACAGTTCTATAGTCTGGATGGGTAGATGAGGACGAGAGGGAGGCGAGGAGACAAGTGCGGACCGAGATGGGGCTTAACGCGATATTCGTTGGTAACTGCGGCAGCATTGATTGCGGCCATCTCCTTGTCGCTCATCCGTGGGTCCATACTGGCGGTCGTCCTGAGGGTGCGGGGGACGTAGAAATAGTGCTAGTACAATATCGGGAGAGAGAATGAGCTGTGCTGCTCGGCAATGGCAGAGTTCCCACGGTCAAGTACGTAATCAATTATTATTTCGTGAAAGCCCTCTTTATTCGTAGCGACGACTCCCTAGCTATCTCTACGTCAAGTGCACTCCTGTGGCCTATCTCAGCACCGGAATGCAGCATAATTTTCGGGGGGGCTTACCACTCCGTTTCCAAAAGCAGCTCTTCAACCTCATCCGTCTCGCGCCCCAGATCGGCACCCTGCAGCACGAGGTACAGATACTCGCTAGAGTCCGAGCGAATCTACGTGACTGCTGAGCCTGAACACTACCCGCCAAAGAATATACACACGCTAGGGTACTCGTGCGCCAAAAAATGGGGCAGGCTAGCGACACAACGCTCAAACAACGTCGAAAAGGCCAGCATGTTTACGACACTTCACAGGTGTTAGCATCGTCCATTGTATAAGTCAGGATGCACATATCACATTTTCATGCTCTCGTGGATTCTTTGGACGCTCTTGAGGCGGCTGACGTTCTTGGTCACGATGCTGAGTAGGTCCTGCAACCTGCAGAAAGAATCAGATGGTCGACGGCTCGATGCTCCCTCCACGCCACGGACCCGGTCTCAGCCTCGGGATCCCCATCAAGCCGCCGCAGGGCATCCGCCTCGAGGAGAACATTAAAAGTCTGGAGAACAGGAACCACAATGCCATTGGAAGACAGGTTCGTCCTCGCGTACTTGAGAAGATCGCGCACAAGACCAACGAGACTGTACCCCTCTTTTGCATCAGAAGCAAGCGGAAGGCTCCTGCTATATTCCACGAGGCTTCGCCCTACGGGGCGTTGCTGAGCACCGCGCGTAAGCGGGAGACGATCCTGGCAACACGTCGCGAGCGTACCGTGCTCTCTGTTTTGCTTCCCAAGCTCAATACGAGACCTGCAAGGACAGGCTGCCGATATTCCGGAATCTCGAGCAGACGGACGGCTTTTGGAAACAACCACGCGCCATCCTTCCACCCCATCATTTCAGTCTCGCTAGACATCCAAGCATCAGGTGCGCGAAGGCGGTAAATGACGTGAAGCCGCGCGAGATGCGCACCTGAGGAATAGCTCCCGCAACAACGGCAAGTTCTTAGGCGCCCACGCGTGACCGCTCCGAATCTTCGGCGGCGCGGGCCGAATGAGGGTTCGGAAACACTCTCCCGCCTCTTGCCGCACGTTGTCGAGGCGCTCGACACCCTGCTTGAGGATCCCGCCCACGATGGCGTGATATGTTGCTGATGGGAAATACTCTTCGAACTTAGACACCGTGATGGCGTTTGGCAGTGAAATTGTACAAAATGCCGAAAGGCCTCGGAGGCACGCGATTCGAATCCATGAACCGACATCTCCGCGTTCGTCGATTGTATAATCTTGAAGCCCATGGAGCATGGCATTCACCAAAGAGTTGAATGTTTCGGCAGACAGGTCTAGCCACATGTCAATGAGGATCAGAAGAGGCGCATGGAATGTTCACGTTGTGGGAGATGAGGTACGACAGTAAACACGATCTGTGGTATGGCCGCATAGCAGTTGCGCCGAGCCTCAATGCAAAGCTTTACTGTCGGCTTGAATATTACTTTCAGCGCCGCGTTGCAACCCAGGGTATAGAGATACCTACCGTCGGACCAATGCAGTCGAGTAGACACCGCAGCGCATCGGGCAGGCAGGCAGGATATGTGTCGTAATCCACGACACCCAGCATACGCCCAAGTGCCTGTTGCATCGCGACTGACCCGGTCTTCAGCTCGTGGATTAACGTGCTATCAACGGTGTTATTTTTTCGGTGTCACCGGGTTATGTAGTCCACTTATCTGTTCACCACGGCCGAGCAATCCACGAGGCGGCTCACAGCACCCATCGCCGCCGCCGCTTCCTCCTGCACGGGAATACTGCGGTGCTTCAGGCCGAAGTCAAGGAGCTTGCGCCAGATCTGTACCGCCGAGTTCGACTGCAGGTTGATCTCCGGGAGTGTTATGGTTTGCGCTAGCAGGCCACATGCAGCAGCGGTTATGAGCTCGCTTCGCGGGCCAAGCAGGACGCTCTCAGGTATCAGCGCAAGGCACCCGAAGGCCTGATCATTTCCAACAGAAGTGAGTCGCGGCAGATGTACCCAGCGAGAGAACGTCACCTGTCTCAACCTACGCTCACGCTCCTCGGGAACTACACTGGACTCCCGATACGCGATAGCAATCTCGGTGAGCGCGAGCAGAGAGCCATGTAGGTCCGAATTATCCACCGACTCCAGTAATTTGGCCTAGCTTGATGAGAAGTCAAACATAGATAATACAACCAATTCAACATACCGCGCGTGTGATCACGAGTGGGCCGAGGGTGGGTAGATGAGGGCTGCAGATAAGCCGCAACGACTGTGATCCCAGCCGTCGCATAGACAGGTCCCAGTGCCTTGCTGTCACATTCAGAAGATGATCAAAGAGGAAGCCACGGTATTCGAGGTGTCTGGTTCAAAGTCAGAATCGAAGATCTGGGGGGGGGAACAGAGGAACGTACTCCGCTACCTGAGGTGCAGCGACAAGAAAAGCGTTGCGCCTCACGCTGACAGCGTAGAAGTCTGTCTTGCGCAGAACATCGATCCCATGTGGGAAGAGACTCTACAGTTGCGGTGTAAGTCTGGATACTCAGGGTGACGAGGGAGGAATCGCACCGTACGCCCGACGTGCTCCTGGAATGCTGCACTCGCCGCCCTTCGAATGTGGATCTCGCGGTCGTACAGCGCTACTGTGACGAGGCGCCGCGCGAGATTGTCCGCATGTGGCGCGAGTGCGGTGGGATCTTGTGCACGTGCTAATGCCCATAATACGTACGCCGCCGAGTCGCGTACACTCGAACCGATCGAGTGTGCGCCTTTGCGGAGGTCAAAGTACAGCGCCTGCGCGTGATTAACATATGAAAGAGGGAAGGGAAAGCGGAAGCACCTTGGAGAGCCACTCCATGAGCTCGGGCAGGGCTGAGCGGGCGACAAGTCCCCTGCGCGCCATCTCGGCGCACGCGAGGCAGGCGCCGTGCCAGGTACTCTCTGCAATCGCAGGCAAGTCGTAGAGGCTCGCCGCAGCAATGGAGTGGATGGCGAAGAGTCCCATGAGTGTCTCAAGGACCTGGTCCGCGAATTCGGTGGGGAGACGTTCGGATATACGGGCCACCGCTTTTGCAGCGGACCAGCGCACGATCGTGTCCTGCGGCATCGCGTCAGGGGGAGGGGGGAAGCGTAGGGTTTCAAGCACCTTGTCCTGCAAACTTTTGAAGAGCAGTTCCAAGACGACCTCCACTTCTTCGGGGACCTCGATATCATCCTCTAGGAGCAGTTCCGGGCCGCCTCGGTCCTCGCCAGTCAGTGCTCGACCTGTTAGTTGTTCAAAGCCTGAACAAGCTTAGGGGTCAAGTAAGTTTACCTTTGCGACGTGTTGCATTCGACGTGGGCGGTAAGATTCGCAATGGGATTCGGGCCACGAGCTTCGTCTTGAATTTGCGCACGATGGTGTTGTTGTTCAAGACTTCAGTTGCTTCGATCGCATTCCCGATGGCAAAAAAACGCGTCGCATTGCCTTGTATAAGATCTGCGGGCCCATCCTTGGCGACCTCACACAGAACTTGCAGCGCGCCAATCAACTGCGGGCAATTGAAATATTGAAGGGGAGCAAGAGCAAGCAAAGCGCACAGTTAGTGCATCTGTTGCGGTCGACACGCACTCGTCCACCCAATCGAGAAAGGCGGTGAACCGGACACGGGTGTCCTTCCTATGGCGTACAGTTGAGCAGATGAACATCGCGCCGACGAGACTGACCTCGTGTATAAACGGGCGAGTAGAAGGGCAGCGCCCCCGCGCTCAAGCCCAGCGCGATTCAAGAAGCTGCGAGCGAGTCCTTCGAGCGCGTCGGCCGTCTCGCCGTCGGCGTGTTCGTCAAATTGGGCAAGATCGAACGGGATCATGCAAATGAGGGCGAGCCACAGAAGCGCAGCATAGCGCAACGCCCACTGGCGCGGCTCGCGGGCGACGCCGCCCAAGCATGCCCGTGCGAGGGCAAGATCAGCGATTTCGTGGGGGAAGAACCTGACTAGGGCGCGTAAATAGGTTGCCTCAGCGGCTATGCATGGAGAACTGACTGATAGTCTTGTATCCGCGGCTCTTGACGTAGCAATAGAGCAGCGACGCGACGCGCGCGATGCGTGCGGGATTGGTGGGATCTTCAGCATTCGCGCTGTTCTGCGCGAGAGCCGCGGCATGGCGCTTGATGCACTCAACGACGGGAGTGACGAGCTGCTCGAGGAACGGATCGAGGAGATGGGCCTGTTCCTGATACTCGTCGAGCTGGGCGGCGCTTAGCCCTCGCGGTGGACTGACTGACGAGGGTAAGCACACACGATATCGGACAGGCGGCGGTGGAGGGCGGTCTCGGTCCTCTCCTGTTCGGGTGTGGGGTTCTTGGTGAGGTCGAGAGCGAGCAGCGCTGCCTGCGCATCGGTGAACTCGCCGTGCCGCTCGAACGTCGCGAACAGCCGCCCTTCTTCAACGATTTCCTCGTCCATCTATAGTGGGTCCCAGATCCTTATTTTGAGAGAGGAAGCAAGCACAGAGAGTCAGGTCAAGTAGTCGTGAGTGGGGGTTGGTTAGTACTGTATTATGATGTATCATTTCCGCTTCTGTCTTTTACTTCATGGACACCGCTCCTGCTCCCCGCGGCACCAAGCGCAAACGCCACGAGCCGCCCAAGGAGGTCTGCTCTGTCCGCAGATCCAGTGTCACACCACTAACTATTGCTAGGACCCAGCCGTCAAACTTGCCGGCAAACTGGTGCGTTCATCCCACTCTTCACCTCTCGCAATTTGTGTTCATCTGGCCTCCCAGCACCATGACCTTAAAGACGTGCGCAAGGCAGCCAAGAAGGCGCGCACCTTTGAGACCCAACGCGTCGTTAAAAAACTCAAGGGGCTGCGGTGCGAGTTATGGATCAGGGCCAGCTGCATCTTATTCATTCATTCGCTACAGAAAAAAAGACTCCGCAGCAAAGGAAATAGCTGCGCTCGAGGCAGAGCTGGAGGAACTGAAGGTTTGCTTCCCTACTTAAGTCACCATTCCAAACTTGACAACGCGGCGTAGACCATCGACCCAGACGCCGTCGCACACACCGCGCTCCGCTCGCGCCTGCGAAAGGACAAGCACCTTGTGGGCAGCCCCGCTCTCCTCGCGGCTATCGACCGCGAATTGCCGCTCACCCTCCCTTACGGTGCGTGCGGTACTTAAACACCTACAATGTCCTCAACCGAGAGTGCAGTTGGGCCCTCGGCCGGCACCGCGGCCCCAACTAAGGTGCAGGCGCGTCTTCTCAGTGCGCGTGCACTCGGCGCAGCAGTGACGGAGGCGGTGGATGACTTGCGCGCGGCGGTGTTGCCCAAGGAGACTGCCGTGAACGAAGAGGACGTCGATATGACCGAAGCGATCCCTGCAACAGGAAAGAGTGCGCGGTTGGCTGGGGTGGATGGAGGGAGTGATTCAGATCCGGGAGACGAAGGTGAAGAGGACGGGGAGGAGGACGAGGGCGAGGGCGATGATGCCACGGGTTGGGAGTCTGGAAGTATCGACGATGCTGATGGGAACGGGAACGACGATGAGGACGACGGCTGGGAATCGGGGAGCGTTCTTTCTGCACCACCACCGAAAAAGAGCGCTCCTGCCAAACCTGCAAAGGCCGCCTCAAAGCCCATGTCCACGAAGCCTGCTCCATCGACCTCGCAGTTCCTTCCCTCTCTCGCAACAGGGTTCGTGCGCGGCGGATCGTCCGACTCGGACTTGGATGAGCCAGACGCGCGTGGAGGCGGGGAGCGCAAGAACCGACGCGGACAGCGCGCAAGGCAGGCGTACGTGTTCCTCGCTCTCGTTATTTCTTTGTTGATTTATCGTCTGCCACGATCAATAAACTAACGGCATGCCCTCAGCATCTGGGAGAAAAAGTACGGGCGCGGGGCGAATCACAAGAAGAAGGAGGCAGAGGAGGCGGCGGCGATGCAAATCAAGGCCAAGGCCAAGGGCAAGGCCCGCTGGACGGAGAGTGCGCAGGTTGCGGATGGGGGCTGGGCGACGGCGCGCCCAGCATCCACCCCCGCGCCTGTGCCTGCGCCGAAAATGTCTGCCCCTCCGCGCGCCATAGCGCCAAAAGCGAGCGCAGACGCGGGCCTGCACCCGTCGTGGGCGGCGAAGAAGGCGCTCAAGGCGAAGCTGGGAAACGGCGGCATAGTGCCGAGCCAGGGAACCAAGATTGTGTTTTAGTGGTCCAGGGTGGAAAAAATCCCATAAACAGTCTACATAATGAGTATTACATGAAGGCAGTGAGTGATCATCGATCATGACGGTAATGCTGTGCAACGAAGGATTCTTTTCTCCTCCCGCCATCATGGACTCGAGCCCGGACAGTCCACTGAGCTCATCCGCCGACTCGCTGACCCGCCCCCGCCGTCTGCTGCGCCGCACGACCTCGAGCATCTCCCTGCTCTCCTCCTCCTCAAAAATCACTCTGGACTTCCCCTCCAAGGCAGACCCGTCCGTCTACCTCACTGTCCGCGGTGGCAGACACGCCCTTGGCGCCTTTTGCCCCACCCCCGACGCCGCTTCAGCCCTCCAGCCCTTCGCCCGCCGCACCCCGAAGCGCCTCTGGTTGGCCCCCGCGTCTCCTGCACCCGGGCACCCGCCACTGCGGCCACTCTCCATCCCCTCCATCAGCCGCACCGTGGCCTTCGCAGCGTCCCCCGTCTCCCCCGCTACGGAACCCCTCCTCGACTTTGACCGCGACTACACCGCCCCAAAACGCGCGCTGACCACAGACGGCACGCCCCCCGCACTCGCCGCGCTCGAGCGCCGCTCGCGCCTGTGTACCGCCCGCGTCTTTTGCGCGACGTGCCGTGCGCCCGGCACCAACTTCCCCGCGTGCGCGCGCTGCGCGAGTGCGTGGTGCTCGCGCGAGTGCCGGCTTGCAGGGGGGAAGCGCCATGTCTGTCTGTCGAGTGAAGAGCGGCCCCTCGCGTCCGCGCCCGCGCCCAGGGTGGGAGCTACTCGCACTGGCATTTCGAACGCGCCGTTCCCAGTTCCAGTTCCGATTCCGCGCGCACCATCAGCGCCCATGTCAGCGACCCCAATTCCCAAGTCCACGCCCGAGGACCACTAGACGCCCTGACCCGTCTGGCTGATCTGCATGCACCTGTCTAAATCTGCGCCCCGTGTAGCTCCCATCTGTGTATATCCTACATTGCACATTGTATACCACCACCCGTACTATGTAGTAGATTATTGCTATTTACCGAATGCTCGGCAGGTAGTACTGCGCCCGGGGATTGCGTCAAACAACAGCAAGCAACACGGCTGACTCCGGGCGGGCCGGCGGCCCAGTCGCGTACCTCAACAATCAATCAACAATGTCGCGGTCCGCTGAGCCTGTAGGGTCATTTCACCGACATCTGACCGTGCCCCGGCATCGATGCGCTTGCTCAGTTGCTGCTTCTTCAAGTGCTTGGACCGCATCTTCTGCTGCGACTATACCGAGCTCAACGCTCAGTTCTGCAATCTGGTCGGCCTAATCGTTCTGGACGCTGGAAGAAGCCTGCCGTTTGGCTTCGCTACCTCACTCTGCGGCCCTGGCATGGGTCGCCGTCAGATGACCTCTATATACAAACAGAGGCGCGCCCTGGGCAAACGACGGGGCTTGGCGCACCACCCATGATGATCATGTCTCTCAGCGCCGCCAGCGCTTAAAACCGCCACATACGGGCCCGGAAACCTCACTTCTCCCGCCCACTCACTCCGCGTGAACGCCGAGAGTTGCTCTGGACATGGACAACGAAAAGGACGCGAAGACCGCTTCGGACACGCATGTTGAGGACATCAAGTACAGGGGCGGCTTGGGGCAGCGGCGGACGCCCGCGGAGCAGAAGGCTGCGCTGCAAGCCGCGCTCGAGATTGATCCGGGCACCTCGCGCTGGAGCGGCCGCGCATTCCAGGTGCGTGTCTCTCCGCGTGTCTGGTCGTTCCACTGACTCGAAGCTAGCTCTATTTTGTGACGCTTGTCGTGTGCTTCTGCGCGGGCGACTCGGGATTCGACGGTACCGTGCGTGTTTGCTGCCTTTCCTACTCATCCTCCCCGCTGATTTTCCGCGACAGGTCATGAGCGGCGTGAACGCGATGAAGCAGTACGCGTTCTCTTCATGACTGGGCCAAAACTTGATGTTAATATCGAGCGTGTAGGTACCAGACTTACTTCGGCATGTCCGGTTCGGGGAGCAAAACGGGGTGAGTCCATGCGCGCGTGAGGTTGTATCTTACGCTGAGTCCGCATACAGAATTGTATTTGGAATCTACACGGTGTGCGTTCGGCGGCTTCTTAAATCACTATTCGAGATGCTAACACGCCCTTGGCTCGCAGTGGCTCGTTCTGGTGAGCACATCTGCGTACGTGGGGAGGTGCTAGTTCCTAACTTATTACATCGCAGTGGGACTATCCCCGCTTGTGCGTGCGCCCCCCACCTCGAATTCAAGTAACACGCTGATACAATTGGGTCCTTTCCCTTTTGCGCTACGCAGCGTACCTCCCTGATCGCTTTGGGCGCCGGTTCGCGATGTTCGCGGGAAACGGCCTGTTAATGTAGGCCTCGTTCCGTCCCTTACTTGGGGTCGAGGTAGCTGATGTGCACGGCAGGATTGGCGCAATCATCACCGCGATGGCGGACAACAAGAGCAAGTTTCTCGGCGGGCGGTTTTTGACAGGTACCTTTCCATGCGTTAATGA